>MJUU01072689.1:355082-382337 GCA_002080025.1 Modiolus philippinarum
TATTTTGCACACTTGCAGCATAAATGTTGCTTATTTCATTTTCTTCATTATCAATGAACTATTCAAAATCATTTTTAAAACATTTTAATGGTAAATTCCAATTTTCATCATACGCGCAAGATGGATGCGCAGTTTTAAACACCCCAACCACCTTAAAAGGGACTACACAAACACTTATTGCCAAGTTTGGCTCCCAATTTTCCCAGTCGTCTCAAAGATCTTTAGGCATTCCCATCGTGTCCAATGTTAAAGCAAAACTATGTTCTCCCCTGGGAAGCTAACTTGGATAATGTGCTGAAGAAAAATACACCTTTTTGACATGGACTACCAAAACACTTGTAAAGTTTAGTCCCAATTGGTCCAGTAGTTTCAGAAAAGAAGAGCTTTTAATGACAAGTCTGACATGAAAATTTTACTCTGCGTGTTATTTAAATTTAATGTTTTTGTAAAATTTCTAACCACTTAAAAATACTGAGACTTCATTCCGTGTATGGCACTCGGTAGATGTCCTTGGTACTGGATTTTGCTTCCTATTTTGATGCTTTTGGAAATGAGTACTTCTTTTTGGACTCCTTTTGAATTATGGCTTTCCATATTATTTGATTTCGATGCTGCTGATGAGAGGCTACACCTTGACACACGTGTACAGCAGAACAAAATTTACTGTTTTTATGCAACTTTGGTATTTTTTGCATTTTACACAGGACAGAAACGAGGTCTTAGGACAGATGACTGTCATAAAATGATGGCAAAAGTTCATCCTGGATAAAGCCAATTTTGCTTGCATGAAGGCATAGTGCTACATGTGGAGCAGATCATGCTTACCTCTGAAGATCATCCTTTGTGGGGTTCATTCTCTAGTGTTTTATTTCATATGATGTTTGTATACAGTTTTGAATGCTTTGTTTTGGGTCTTTTAACCTGGAGATTGGGATGTTGTCTCCTTGACATTTTCCTCATTTCCTTTCTTTTCCATAGTTTTGAATGTTTGTTTCATACCTGTTTTGTTTTGTGTTGTCTCTGATATATTTATTCACAAGTTTCTGTTTCTTTTTGTTTTTTCAAATTGTTTCTCAACCTGTTGCTTTGATAAATGTTGTACAATATATGTAAAGCCAGTGTTTCCTTTTCCTGTTACATGCATCTTCTGCCTTATAAAAGAGTCAAAAGTCAGCATGTTCCTTCTCCTAATGTGTAGACTTTACACAGATACTAATAAAATATATTACAGTCCACAGTGTTTTATTAAGAGATAGAACTAGCGTTTGATGCTATACGGGGCCACAAGTCAGCACATTCCTTAGCAACTGGTCCTGTGATGGCTGATCCTGCAAAACAAAAACAAAAAATCATATAAATTTTTTTATTCAAGGAATTGATTTGCATAAAATCAAGACTTCATCTGCTTACTCCATGTTGTGTCTGATAGTTTTGCTTCAATGAACAACAAAAATTCAAACCGTTTCAGAAAGGACAGTACAGTGAAACCTGTCTAAACAAAACCCTTCTGGGACTGAAGAATTTGTTTGGTTTAGATAGGTGTTTGGTTTACACAGGCTCAAAATATATAGAAATTGATACTAAGTGTCTTCACATCATGGTAGGTTTACCCAGGGTTTTGGTTTTGAAAGGTTTCTTTGTATTTAATTCTTAGCATCAAGATGGTCCTTATGTCTCCTTGTGCAACACATAGAATTAACAATTCAAATGCAGTTCAAAAATATGTGCTGCCAAAAGATGATGTTAGATGATTTTGACCCTATAATTTTTGTATGAAGCTTCATAAATGCATGTTTCTATAAAAAAATATTTATGTACCCAGAATTAATTTATAAAAACACATTAAATCATACGTTGTTGCTTTAAATTATTCTTCTGACTGAGTGACTGGTAGTGCAAGGTAATATTTACATCAAGAATTGTGAATGTGAAATTACAAATCAACACAGACATCTTTAGTAACCAGACTTAACTAATTGATCAAATTGATAATCAATCACTTATCAATAAAAACTGAACAGTAATCGATTGATTAGTCCCACTAATCGAACATTTATCAATCAAACTCCTTGAGGAGTTTGACCGATGATTTTGATTAGAAATTTGTGATCGATTAATGATCAGTCGTTCAATAAGACAGCATTAACTTCAGCCATCTGGATTGTTTTATTATATTTTGACTAAATAATCTACATAACTGCTACTGATGGTACTAAACACTGTCTAAAGTTAAAGGAAAATTTCAGTGATCACTTATCAATCACAAATTTCTAATCAAAATCATCGATCAAACTCCTCAGAGAGTTTGATCGATAAATGTTCGATTAGTTTAACTTATCAATTGATTAGCGTTCGATTTTAATTGATACATGATTGATTACCAATTTGATCGATAAGTTACGCCTGGTAGTAAGTGACTCTCATCTTCAATGGTCATTGTTGTATTTCTACGACAAATGTAAGAGTCTATGTACATTTGTTGCCGATGAACTTCACATGGCAATAGTGTAACTGATCTGTACAGAAAGTAAAATTAGTCTATTTCAGGAAAATACTGTCCTATGTTGTTTTTTACTGAAAAAGATATTTTGTCATTGTCCCTAAAAATAAAATATTCCTTCCTTTTAGAATAGTTGTTGTATAACTTATTATTGTAATATTTGTTTTATGGAATAAATATTCAGTGATATTTAATCCTTTACGAACAATTATTATATATAGATTGCGATGAAAGATTGAAATTTCTCTGTGAATTTAAAGTGATAATTAACAGTGAAATTATTTTCCATAATTTCACTCTAAGAAATGACATCACAATAGACGTTGTCAATGTTGTTGCTAAGTAAACGTCTCGGCAGATTAACATCGAAAACGTAGTTCATGTCTTGAATCTTAAATTAAACCACTAAATATTAGAGAAGAAGATCTATATAATAGCAAGAATATGTGTCTAACGGACACAATGTCCCGCCTCACAGCTATTTTGAGCAAATGCTATATTTCATGATCAATGAGGCATGAAGTTGGTGGCACGAGTAAATATTTGTTATGTTTTGTTTATTTATATCCTAATGTGTATTTAAATGAAGTTTCATGATAATAGCATACATCTGTGACAGAAAAGAAACTTAAACCTGAGGTTAAATCTCATACTACCCCTCTTTTTCCATGGTCAGTGAAGCATGAAGTTGGTAGTAAGGGTAAATTTTTATTATAATTTTTGTTATAATTAGATGCTTATGTGTATTTATATAAAGTTTCATGATAATGGCATACATCCTTCACAGAAAAAAACTTCAACCCCAGGGTAAACCTCATGCTACCCCCTTTTATCCAAGATCAGTGAAGGATGAAATTGGCAGCGAGGATAAATTTGCATTAGGCCCAAAAGAAAAATATGTGAAAAAAAATTAGGGTTGGTAGGTCGGGAATCTTTTTTTTTCAGGCATCGTCAACGAAATCCGGAAAAATTTTGGGTCATTCCCAAGTCCGTTCCAAAATTAATCCTACAAACCGGAAGTCCTGCCATTTGCATTGTGTTTTGGAAGAAACTTGGCATATTCCTTGATTTTTGTCTATTTGAATGTCTTTTGAACCAAATAAAAAGTTTAAATGTCTATTTTATTAACTTTCCGTACCAGCGGAAGCATGTTACCAGATAAACTAGTCAATTTACAGAGGTCTGTATCAAAATAGGGTCGGTTGATAACAACGTTGAACTTTTTTTTATGAGAATCAATAAAAAGTTCTAGGGTCGGCATCTAAAAATTAGGGTCGGTCGGACTACCGTAAACACACATATTTTTTTTTGGCCATATGATTTTTGTTTAATTATATCCTAATGTGTATTTATACAAAGTTTCATGATAATAGCATACATTCTTCACAGAAAAAAACTTCAACCTAAGGGTAAACCTCATAATACCCCCCTTTTTTCCCATGATCAGTGAAGCATGAAGTTGGTAGCTAGGATAAATTTTCATTATGATTTTTGTTTAATTATACCCTAATGTGCATTTATACAAAGTTTCATGATAATAGCATACATCCTTCACAGAAAAAAACTTCAACCTGAGGGTAAACCTGACTTGGGACGGACGAACGGACAGACCCAAACACTATATGCCCCCCTACTATTGTAGGCGGGGCATAAAAACAATAACTAATCCTAGATTCTGATTATCGAAAATATTCAACTCATGATCGAACTAGAGATTGTGTCTGTAAGACACGGATGACCCGCCATAAATTTATCGCAAAAGATAACCTAAGTCAATTGGGCATAAAATAAATCCTCTATCAGTGAATTGTGATTGAATATTGTGTGTAATTGCTTAGAAGTGGAACTTAACCAAAAAATTTAACAAAGTCATTCAAGCATAAAATGTAGGTCATGGAAACCAAATGCTTGGTAAAATAGATAGTTCTCCTATAGATGAATGTTACAGTGAAATATCATGATGCTACAATACATAGTCATTGAGAAACAGTCTTAAATGCAAAAGTTAACCAAAGTCACTGAAGCATAAAATGTAGGTCAAAGCCACTCAATTGAGAATGATTTGGGTAGTACTCATCAAGGCAATTAAATTGATCAAACATCATTGTCTTATAATGTGTAGTTGTTGAGAATTGGACCTTAACGCAAAACTTAACCAAAGTCACTGAAGCATAAAATGTAGGTCAAAGCCACTTAAAATGGGTAGTACTCATCAAGGCAATAAATTTGATCAAACATCATTGTCTTATAATGTGCAGTTGTTGAGACATGGACCTTAACGCAAAACTTAACCAAAGTCACTGAAGCATAAAATGTATGTCAAAGCCACTTAATTGTCAATGATTTGTGTAGTACTGATCAATACAATTAATTTGATGAAACATCCTTGTCTTATAATGTGTAATTGTTGAGAAATGGACCTTAATGCAAAACTTAACCAAAGTCACTGAAGCGTAAAATGTAGGTCAAAGCCACCTAATTGTCAATGATTTGGGTAGTACTCGTCAAGGCAATCAATTTGATGAAACATCATTGTCTTGTAATATGTAGTTGTTGAGAAATGGACTTGCACATAAAACTTAAGAGTCACTCAACCATGAAATGTAGGTCAGAGTCAAACTGCCTAGTAAACTATGTAGTACTATCAAAGATCTACCTACTGGCCTACTATAATTGTTCTATACCTTACAGTTTCCGATAAATGTACCTTAACGCAAAACTTAACCGGATGTACGGACGGACAAGGGTAACACTATATGCCCCTTCCACATTCATGGGCGGGGCATAAAAACACTGTAATTCACTCATGCGCTGCGCTTATTCATGAATTACTTCCCTATTCGATCACTTGTTGAATGTTTTTCGAGAATCAGAATATTGGATT
This sequence comes from Modiolus philippinarum, assembly GCA_002080025.1. Taxonomy (NCBI): domain Eukaryota; kingdom Metazoa; phylum Mollusca; class Bivalvia; order Mytilida; family Modiolidae; genus Modiolus; species Modiolus philippinarum. The sequence continues at coordinate 360,467 of MJUU01072689.1, forward strand.
AGTTACAGTATAAATATTTATATAAGTAGCAAATATCACATGACAATTTCACATACCTTTCATTTCACCTTTGTTATTTACAATCACGCCAGCATTGTCTTCAAAGTAAATAAACACCCCATCTTTCCTCCGTACAGGTTTTCTTTGTCGGATTACCACTGCTGGCATTACTGAAATGAGAATATAAAACTGGATATCAATGTAAATAAACACCCCTCTTTTCTCCGTACAGGTTTTCTTTATCGGATTACCACTGCTGGCATTACTGAAATGGGAACATAAAACTTACATCAAAGTAAATAAACACCCCATCTTTCCTCCGTACAGGTTTTCTTTATCGGATAACCACTGCTGGCATTACTGAAATGGGAATATAAAACTTATATCAAAGTAAATAAACACCCCATCTTTCCTCCGTACAGGTTTTCTTTATCGGATTACCACTGCTGGTATTACTGAAATGGGAACATAAAACTTATATCAGAGTAAATAAACACCCCTTCTTTCCTCCGTACAGGTTTTCTTTGTCGGATTACCACTGCTGGTATTACTGAAATGGGAACATAAAACTTATATCAAAGTAAATAAACACCCCATCTTTCCTCCGTACAGGTTTTCTTTGTCGGATTACAACTGCTGGCATTACTGAAATGGGAACATAAAACTTATATCAAAGTAAATAAACACCCCATCTTTCCTCCGTACAGGTTTTCTTTGTCGGATTACCACTGCTGGTATTACTGAAATGGGAACATAAAACTTACATCAAAGTAAATAAACACCCCATCTTTCCTCCGTACAGGTTTTCTTTGTCGGATTACCACTGCTGGCATTACTGGAATTATAAAATTTGATTACTGAAGCTGTTCACTTGGTAAACTAGAAATCAAAAGGGTAAAATCTAGATGTTGAATACCAAATCTCAGATTTAACCTGGAGAAATAAAGGGCTACACCGAGCGCAGCATGATACAACCGCAGCATGTCATCCAGTGAAATTTGAACACGTGTAATTTAAAGCAAATGTGGACACAGTAAAAAGCTTGACACAGTAATTAGACGGTCATAAAAAAAGCTTGATACAGTAATTGGCTGGACCCAAAATAGTGAAAATAAAGCTTACAATGTGAACAATCCAAAAAAAATAATCCCATCAAAATCTGATGAAAAATAAAGATTTCACATATTTCTTATACCGTTTTTTGGTGTGTATTACACACACATATTTTCCCCCAGAAAGGTCCTAGTGAGAGGGGATGCGTTCTATACATGCGAACTTCAAAAGACCATTTTTTTCTGACCACCACTATTTTTTTAGGCACTAACTTAACTTCAGACCGGAAATGACATTGGAAATAAGTATAAAATCCTTGTTGTGATCCAGATACGAACCTGTGTTTGATGATAACCAAGTTTGTTAATGTTAACATGATTAGATGTGTATTGTTTTCTATGTATACAACATGTATATTCAGAGATTTCCCGGTACCCAAAATTTCATCTCGATCGTGTCCGCCATATTTGTTTTGATTAGGTGAAGCCGTTTCAGGTTTTCAGGGATACACGATACTTGCAAGTCATAATGTAATTATATTTATGAAAAGGGATAGTTTAAATGAAGTTAATTAATGCATAAACCGATTATGAAGATCAATAAGGGAATATCACTTAAAAATTTACCAAAGGCAAACTGTAATATTTACGTATGATCTGTAACCGCCTTTGACTTTTGGAGATAAACTTCCTGTGTTTACAAAATCAATGTTTTTCTTTTGCAAATTTCCCAAAACATTTGAACAAACCATTAAATAAATATTCCTCTAAATATAAGTGAATAAAGCATTATGTATTCCATTTAATTCAGTCCACAAGGTAACTGTCGGCGTCTCTAGACATTTTTGGACAGAACTTGTTGAAAATTTACGTGTGTTTTTTACACATGAACTAGATTTTTTCTGATTCTTTTCCTCTGAGAAAGGGGGTGCGTTTTTTACACCAATGCGTTTAATACACACCAAAACATAGGTAATCAACGATTACAGAGTTCGCCTCGTTATGGCACTTTGTCAGTAACAAAATCTTGACTGGATGCTGACATCGCATTTGCATGCCTAAGCAAGGTTACATGATCCTACCATGTATAGTGACTGAGATCTGAACTCGGACGTAAACTTGAATGTAAGTCGTTCAAGCGGAGAGACCCAATTTTCTTGGAGGCTGTGAGATAGCCCAAGATGCACCTGCATACAAAGTTTGATGATCCTACCATGCATAGTTGCAGAGATATATGCCCAAATGCGGACGCAGACGTAGACGTGGACGTAAACATAGACGTAGACGCGGACGCGGACGAGGACGCCGGGGGTACTCCAATAGTCCCCCTCAACTTCGTTGAGACGAACTAAAAACGGTAATTGCAATCTTTGCCCCTCTGACCCATCATAGTTTGGAAACGATAAGAGCTATGCCAAATCTGTTAATACTTAAACCTTACAATGAGAGGTATATGAGGAATGCAAGGAAAAAATCCCATCAAAATCTGATGAAAAATAAAGATTTGAAATATTTCTAATAATTGCAATTTTGGTCCCTTTGACCCCGTATAGCCTGGAAACCACAAGAGCTACATCAAATCTGTTGACTCACTACTGAAAGCTTGCATTGAGAGGAATCCAAAGAAAAAAATCCTATCAAAATCTGATCTAAAATAAAAGATTTCTAAAAAAAAATGCAATTCTGGCCCCTTTGACCCTTATAGCTCAGACACAGAAAGAGCTACGCCAAATCTGTTGACTACTACTGAAAGCTTTCAATGAGAGGAATCTAAAGAAAAAAATCCCATTGAAATCAGATGAAAAATAAAAATTTGCAATCCATATTTTTGCAATTTTGGTCCCGTTGGGCCCTCATAGCTCAAAAGGAAACAAGTTATCAAAAATCTGGTGGTGCTAGTTATTTGATTTTTCATAAGGAATATCATTGCGAAAAACTCAATCAAAATCAGACTAAAAATAAATCAAAGTGCAGTGCAAGCTGCACTGAAAAGGAGATTGATATTTTGAGGGTAATAGTTTGACAATTAATATTGACAGGTGCCTGGTAAACTATTCTATCATTAATTGTTTATAAAGTGCAATTCAAAAAATACTTCTACTGAAAAATGCATCAAGTCTGATACTGAAATACTAATGAAAAATTAGGATCATTCACACAGTTGAAATTCATTCAAGGGGGTAGACCTGGGGGAGCATAAAATTTTCCACTCGTTTAATTTTCTTGATATTTTCAGTATTAAAACTACACATGTTCATGTAGACTTTCAGCAATTTTTTATAATTTTTACCGTCCCGTTTTATGTCTAGAGGTCATCAAAGATACCCTGTTTCCTCATAATATTTGGTCCGTTCAGGACTTGATTATTGTGTATAAAATTGGCTCTAATTAAATTTGCATTTGATTTAAAATCATTTCAAATGCAAAATTCTGTAGTTTAGACATGTGTGAAAGTAAGCATGAATGATGATAGCAAATCTAACTAGTTTTAACTGAAAAACATGGGTGTTCTGATTAGTAGAGGATGAAATTTTACTCTATTGTGATCACTATTAAACACTTCTTGTAAAAAATTCTGTCGTTTAATTTTCACCAAAAACTGAGAATAGAAAGAAAATTTGTATATGAAAGATATATTAAAATTTTTAAAAATTCTACCGTCCCATTTTTTCTAAATTTAGAATAAAGTGGGTAAAAATCAATAAAACTGCTGAATCTGTATTATAAATTACCTCCCTTGGAAAAGATCTGACTTTCACATATTTTCATTATCTTTGGACAGCATACAGCATTGCAATAATGTAGAGTAAAATGCACTCATTATAAATAACTGGGTGTTGGGTATTTGTATTCATGACAAAATTAATATTTATTTGCTTTGTGGAAAATATTTTACAATTTTAAAATTTTGAAAATACCTTTTGTAATGATTCTATTTGTTTGGGTAAGTAATAAACAAGTGTAGACACAGAAATGTCTCGCCTGTATATGCATATCTTATATCTTCAACAAAATAATTAGTCATGGCTATATGCCAGGCAGACAGAGAGACAGACAGACAGACGGACAGAGTGGAAACCTAAAGTCCTCTTTGGCTTTCACTGGTAAATGAATAAAAACAAAGGCTATCAAGACAACTGATTTCTGATACAGAAATTAAAATTAAAAAATATGTGTTTTAAATAGTATAACAATTAGAAACAATGATTAAATATATACTTATCATTTTTATAGTTCTATCAATCCAATTATGCTAATTGAAATTTATGGTAAAGTCCATCCACAAAATTGAACTTATAATAATTACACATTTATATTGTAAAGTCATGCATTAACAGTTTCAATATGTATCAAGTACATCTCACAATTTGCCAGGGGCTATTGTCAATCAATTTAGTTCTTATATTTGTGTAAAACTTAATTAGCAAGGTCTATACTTTTATGACATCATGAAATACTTTTTCATTAAGATTATATACATAATCATGCAGATTTAGGATAAATTTCCTTAGCTATTCAAATAGCAGAGAAACAGACTTGAATGTAGAAAAAAATAGCAAAGTCACTGAACCATGATATAAAGGTCAAGGTTAATAAACTAGTGTCAGACTGACATGTATCCATTAAGACATTGCTATTAATCAAATATGATGAGTCCACACTTGTGATTTATGATAAGTGGAACAGTTGCTGAAATATAGACTTAAAAGTACAAAAATCACTGAACCATGTAATTAAGGTCAAGGTTACATGACAAATGTCAGACTGGCATATACCCAAATAAATCTTGCTATAGGACAAATATTGTGAGTCTAGAGGCTACAGTTCCTGAGAAATAGACTTGAATGTAAAAATTTAACAAAGTCACTGAACCATGAAATTGAGGTCAAAGAAACATGACAGGTGTCAGACTGGCGTGTACCCATATAGATCTCCCTACAAACAAAATATGACGGGTCTAGGTGTAACAGTTACTGAGAAAAGGACTTGAATGTGAAATTATGTCGCAGATTTTCTAAGTTCACTGAACCATGCAATAGAGGTCAAGGCAATACGACAGGTGTCAGACTGCCATGTACCCATATAGATCTCACTATAGACCAAATATGACAAGTCTAGGTATTATAGTTCCTGAGAAATGGACTTGAATGTGAAACTATGTCGCAATGTTTATGTGCTTATTGAACCATGAAAACAAGGTCAAGGTCATCCAAAATATATGCTGCTGGAAAGGTCATCAAGTGCTGGTGCTGTGGACCAAAGATGATGTTTGTATGTATTACCCTTGAAAAGTTATGAAGGTTTTAGAAAAGATTGCTATACCCATGTCTCGCTTTCAGCGACTTTCGTCGCAGACGAGACAAAAAGTGAAAAACAGCGTTATCTCCTCCTACCCCAGGTCTACCCCCTGAAATTTGGAATTAATTGTTAGTCCACTAATTTTGTAAAAACAAGAGTTGTCAGAAGACAACATAGCTCGCCATGGATTCCAGTAACCTCAATGCACAATAAATTCGAAAGTAATAGAAAGCTTTCTTCACAAGAAAGTCACATATCAAATATAAACACCCTATCACTAAACAACTTAATTCTAGAAGCAAAGTTAAAATTTAAAAAAAAATTGGCCTCACGGCAAGGTCAAGGCCAAAATGTCTACAAATATGGTACCATTAGAAAGCTCTTATCAAAAGAACATCACATACCAAATATGAACACCCTACCACTAAACAACTTAATTCTAGAAGCCAAGATAAAAGTTTTTTAAAAAATTGCCCTCAGGGCAAGGTCAAGGTGAATATGCCTACAAATATGGTACCAAAGGAAAGCTCTCACCATAAGGAAGTTACATACAAAATATATACACCATACCACTAAAGGCCTACCTTCTAGAGGAAATGAAGTTTTTTACAAATTGCCCTCAGGGCAAGGTCAAGGTCAAAATGTCTACAAATATGGTACCACAATAAAGCACTCATCATAAGGAAGTTACATACCAAATATAAACACCCTACTGCTAAAAGCCTACCTTCTATAGGAAAGGTTAAAAGTTTTTTAAAAAATTGCCCTCAGGGCAAGGTCAAGGTCAAAATGTCTACAAGTATGGTACCAGAAGAAAGCTCTCATCATAAGGAAGTTACATACCAAATATAAACACCCTACCACTAAAAGCCTACCTTCTAGAGGCAAGGTTAAAGTTTTTCAAAAACTGCCCTCAGGGCAAGGTCAAGGTCAAAATGTCTACAAATATGGAACCAGAAGAAGGCTCTCATCACAAGGAAGTCACATAGCAAATATAAACACGCTACCACTAAAAGCCTACCTTCTAGAGGCAAGGTTAAAGTTTTTCAAAAACTGCCCTCAGTGCAAGGTCAAGGTCAAAATGTCTACAAATATGGTACCAGAAGAAAGCTCTCATCACAAGGAATTCACATACCAAATATGAACATCCTACTTCTTCAGGTCTCAATTCCACAAGCTAGGTTAAAGTTTTGCTGACGCCGACGCCGGGGGTATGACAATAGCTCTCCGGACATTCGTCCCGACGAGCTAAAAAGATGGCACTTTTAATTTTCATACATTTATTTAATCATTCAAAGTTTATTAAAGAAAATGAAATGCAGAAATTTACAAAAGTGTATTTAGATATCAAGATATATGTGAAGAAAAAACAAAACAAGGGTAAAACTTAATGCCCCCGTCGCCTAACGGCGATATTTATTCTAAAGTGTATTGATTAACAAAATGTACATTATATAATTCACCTGTACACATGAGTAACCTTCACAACTAGTAATGTGTTACATCACTACAGATAAGATACAATAAACAGGATTGACCTTCCAATAGAGGTCAGTTTATATTCTTGAGGTGGCGAATCGGTTCATAAAATCTTCACTATGCTACAGGAAAAGTTCCTAAAATTTTGTCATAAATAAACAATATTTTCAGTTTCTCCAAATCAAAGGATGTACTAAATTAAATATCTTTTCTTGTTAATCTATGAAATTAGCATAAATCTTCAACACTGTAGAAATAATATGACAAAAGTAAACATTGTAGTGCTTTCTTTGTAAATGCCCAGTGGCACAAAGGAGATCAATCTCCTTAAAAATTGAATTTTTTTAAATTCGCTCTTTTCGTCCCTTACTAGTATCTCGTGAACAGTACATTCCACATGAAATCTGTTGACATACTCCAGATTTTAAATTTTCTAAGGAGCGCACTGAAAGAAACCCCATCAAAATCCGATAAATAATAAAGATTCTACAGCCAAATATGTGAAAACACCAAATTTAACCACTTTTCGCCCCTTTTTCTGAAACAGAAGGGGCCAGGAACATAAAATTGTGACCACGGCTTAAGCAGGTGCCCAGAAACATCATACTAAAATTTGAAAAGATCTATTCACTGGAACCAAAGTTATGCTGTCTACAGACATGAAAATACCCATTTTACCCCTTTTTCTGAAATGGGTAGGGCAACAAACCCGAAATTAAAACCCAGGCTTAACCTTATGCCAATAAACCTCATACCGAAAAAAGATGATCCGTTCACTATAAACAAATTTATGCTGGCCACAGACGCCAACACCTGCGCCATACCATTATACGACCGCAAAAATGTTTGTGGTCGTATAAAAATTATGCCTGAATTCTCCATTAATTATTTCATTTCATACTAATTGACAAATTGATGAAAGAGCAAACTTACTGCAATTTAAGGACCCCCACCCACAAACAAAAGTTACAATCAACTATAAATCTAAATTTGTTTTACAGTGATAAAATATTTTTGAAATCCCTCATAGATCGATTCTACAACATTGTTGTGAAGTGATTTAGTTCAGACTTCCAAGGAAGGACTCACAACCATCTTTGAGTCGCAGACTCTCTGGTGGAAACCGCGAATGAATGGATAGGTTTTCATCATCACCAAATCAGCTTCATCAACATGCATACCCATCACGTTGTAAACTATCAAATAAAGTTTGCAGTTACTAAATTTCATACTCTTTGGATAAAATTTAAGTGGTCAAGGGATCTCTTTTTTCATTGGTGATCAAAACAGTTTTTCTTTTTGACACTTTTGTATGTGGAATATCTGATGTTCTGAATACTGTACAGACTTTGGAAAAATAGTTTCGGCCCGTCGGTGATGTAACTGGCCTATTGGTGATGTTACTGAGCTATTTAATTTGTCTGTCAGTCCAACAACGCTTTTGCAAAACCTACATGTATGTAAGCAAACTAACCAACAAAAACAACCTCACAAACAGTAGTACTTTCAGTCATATCATAAAACACTATAAAGTTATGGTCTAACTCTTTCATCAATTGAATACTGAGGACTGATGATTGTTGTGAAGTGACTGAGTTCAGACTTCCAAGGAAGGACTCACAACCATCTTTGAGTCGTAGACTCTCTGGTGGAAACCGCGAATGAATGGATAAATCTTCATCATCACTAAATCAGCTTCATCAACAATATATATCTTCCATAGCTCAAACAGTATACATTTTGTATCAGTGTGTACTACAGGGATGAGATTCATACATTTGATGACCCGCGGAAATAACCGGAAATCAGCCTGGCGGAAGTATAAAAATACATATAATAACAGAATCGGTCAGTATCGGACCCACGGAAAACCGCGATTCCGCGGAAGTATCACATCCCTGGTACTACTTAGTGCCTTTCACATATATCTTAGATAACCATTCAAGTTTTGGTATTTAACCCAGAGATCCAGAGATAGCTTTTTATTGTGATCATAATTAATGAAGAGAAGATAACAGGAAACATCTAAAATGGCAGAAAATCACAATCACATGGCAGAATCTACCAGGGAACAGCGAAAAAAACAGCAAAAAGACAAAAGACAAACCTAGACAACAATAGGAACTTAGAATAGCCGGACTTGGTACTGGCACTAGCAAGATCTAGCTGTAGGGTATTCAACAGCCATATAGTCAGACTTGTATGACATGAGAAATTTAACTTGTGTTTTATAGAAATTTACTGTTTTTATCAAAATTCAAACCCTTTAAAATACTTAGGTTTCGTTCCTTGTATGGCACTCGGTAGATGTTCTTGGTACCGAATTTGGCCTCCTATTTCGATGTTATTTGGTAATGAATACTTTTTTTTACTACTTTTCAAGTTTTGGATTATGGCTTTCCATATTATTTGATTTTAATGCTGCTGATGAGAGGTTACTCCTTTAAACACATGTACAGCATAATGAAATTTACTGTCTTTTCTTACAACTTCAGTATTTTTGGTTTTGTAAACCAGTTTATGGGTACCAAAACCTCCACTTTCTCTATACATTTTTTCTTCAGTTTGATAGCATTAATTTTTCTTTTGTTTGCAATCCATGTTCCAAATTACTGTAAAGTTTCATTGAAAGGTTTGGTTTTTTTTTTTTGGCCTGTCAGTAACAAGACTTGAAAATTAAGTTTTTCTGAAAGTCCTACAATACTTAGGCCCAACCTTGTAAGAAATCTAACCATCAGTCAAATATTTCAAACTTACATGTATGTAATCAAGGACTTTTTTGCCCTTCTTTGGTACAGTAACATACCTTAAATATGCTGGACCTAGCTATTTCTTGTAAGTCCAAATTGACAGGACAGAAATTTATAATTACTGCATCAATCTATCATGAAGGGATGTGATTTGGTTATAGGAAGTCCCACAGAAAAAACAAATAAAAAGAAATCAGTAGTAGAACATAATAAACGAAAACGGATTCGGAAACAACCTGATCCACAGAAATCTGCTATTCCGCGGAAATATCACATCCCTGATCATGACAACGCATGGAACTTCTCTGGGATAGTTTTAAGTGCTCTCTCACTTGCCCTTGGCAAGTAAAATCTGTGCAGGGCAAGTTAAAATTGATGCTGACTTGTCCGCTTGTCAAGTTGAAATGGTACCCCATCTTTATTTCTTCATGTGGAATGGCAAGTTGTTTTAAGGAAGGGTTATTAATAGTTATTGGCGACTTATCCGATGGGCAAGTGCACAATTTATTTCTAAATCAACCCCTGCTTCTAAACTGTAACTTTTTTTAAAATATTTTAATCGGAAGAAACAAGTCAATATTTATTTTACTTAATAAATATCTAGCTAGCATATGATTGCAACATCTGTGACTTTAAAATGTTTCCAATTGCAGTCTTCGCAAAATACATTTAAAATTTCGTGGACATTCAGTCCAGCAGTCTTTTATGGCATATAGGACCGACCAAATGGTCATCAGACCAACAGTTTCCACACATTTCGTATTATTGGAGATTTCTGGAAAATCATCATGTTTTTTTCCAACATTGGTTTATTAATTCTTATCACTTCCTGTTTGGAATGTTTTCATCTGAGCGGTAGTCAATTTTGCAACAATTTTATCAATTTGATGAAAGATTCTTGACAGGAAATGTTAGCGATAACAAAATAAAGTCTCAAATCTACCAGATGATTATCATTTTTGCAGCCTGAAACTTCGTTTCCAGTGGTTTAGCTCAAGAACAATGTCCAACATTTGGACCGACACTTTGAAATTTTTTACCTGTCCTCCTGCCAAAATGTCTGTTTTTGTCCGTTGGACCGACCTGCAATTGTCAATTTTAGTTAAGTATCATCTTAAGGATCTGTCATGGTTGTCATCTTGATTTTGATAACACAAAATTAATCTCGAAAAAATCTTTTAAAAAATTTTTTAAATATTTTGATTTAAGTTAGTTGGTCAGCTTTTTATTTACTTTTTCATTTTTATGCAAAATCTATAAAAATTGTGCAATGTCTAAGACACATTAAACAATTATAAAGTTGCAGTTCAAATCTTTCATTAATCAAATATGTATGACTGATCTACAACATTGTTGTGAAGTGATTTAGTTCAGACTTCCAAGGAAGGACTCACAACCATCTTTGAGTCGTAGACTCTCTGGTGGAAACCGCGAATGAATGGATAGATCTTCATCATCACTAAATCAGCTCCAGCAACAATGTGTATGTTTCAAAGAGCATGAAGCTTGATCATTGGCAAATCCAAGGGCGGTTTTCTGGGGGTTGGAAGCCCCCCTTTTTTGGACAATCAGTTGGAAGCCCCCGTTTTTTGGACAATCATGTATTTTTTAATGCAAATCCTGATGTTTTATTACGAAATACCTCCAAAATTTTCGCACCTCCTTATGCTCCAAGATATTTTATTTCACTTCTAAAAAGGAACCCCCTTTTCAAATTCCCTGGCAGTGTGCGCCAAAAACTTTTCTCATAACTAGTCCTTTGGGCTAGTTGAGGTAACAGATTTACTAGTCCAAATCCCATTTTACTAGTCTGAAAATAAGAAAAAGTTTACTATAATGAAACGCAATGTAGATTTAGCAGGTTGTCTAGAAAATGCAATATAAAATTTCTGCCACTAAAAATTATTGCTAGTACGGTCGGACTAGTGGTTGAAAAAATTTCCTAGTCCAAATTCAAATTTACTAGTCTCGGGCATCGGACTAGTGCCTAACGGAGCAGACTGCCCTGGATCTGCACCTGTTGATTCTCACTGTAAATGTATAAATATGTGTGACTTCTTATTTTCACGGTTTCTGCAGGTACATCAACATGTTTTCAGGTATCATTTTTGCTGTTGTTTTCTAATTAAGTGAATTCTAATACAGTTACATGTAATTAAGCCTTCTATTTTTGCATTTTTGAGGCAACCAATGAAAGTTAGACATTGCAAATACTGATGTTTTCAGCATCTGATGAATCAGAAATGAATGACATCTCAGTATAACATTAGAACACCTGTGGTTGTTAAAATTCTGTTCAAATTTTGTTCAATTTTGCTTCTTCTGTATACATATACATAAATAGTGTTGGGAAGCTATATTTTTCTGTTAGAACATATGAATCAAAGACAAATTTGAAAGTAATGATCCTCTCGTCATTTATGAGAAAGATATGTTTGTGAATTGCAGTCTTCGCGAAATACATTTAAAATTTGGTGGACATTCAGTCCAGCAGTCTTTTATGGCATATAGGACCGACCAAATGGTCATCAGACCAACAGTTTCCACACATTTCGTATTATCAGAGATTTCCGGAAAATCATCATGTTTTTTTCCAACATCGGTTTATTAATTCTTATCACTTCCTGTTTGGAATGTTTTCATCTGAGCGGTAGTCAATTTTGCAACAATTTTATATCAATTTGATGAAAGATTCTTGACAGGAAATGTTAGCGATAACAAAATAAAGTCTCAAATCTACCAGATGATTATCATTTTTGCAGCCTGCAACTTCGTTTCCAGTGGTTTAGCTCAAGAACAATGTCCGACATTTGGACCGACACTTTGAAATTTTTTACCGGTCCTCCTGCCAAAATGTCTGTTTTTGTCCGTTGGACTGACCTGCAATTGTCAATTTTAGTTAAGTATCATCTTAAGGATCTGTCATGGTTGTCATCTTGATTTTTATAACACAACATTAATCTCGAAAAATCAGTGCATAGGTATTTTGATTTAAGCTAGTTGGTCAGCATTTTATTTACTTTTTCATTTTGATGCAAAATCTAAAAAAATTGTGCAATTTCTAAGACACACTAAACAATTATAAAGTTGCAGTTCAAATCTTTCATTAATCAAATATGTATGACTGATCTACAACATTGTTGTGAAGTGATTTAGTTCAGACTTCCAAGGAAGGACTCACAACCATCTTAGAGTCGTAGACTCTCTGGTGGAAACCGCGAATGAATGGATAGATCTTCATCATCACTAAATCAGCTCCAGCAACAATGTGTATGTTTCAAAAAGCATGAAGCTTGATCATTGGCGAATCCAAGGGCGGGTTTCCGGGGGTTGGAAGCCCCCCTTTTTTGGACAATCAGTTGTAAGCCCCCGTTTTTTGGACAATCATGTAATTTTTAATGCAAATCCTGATGTTTTATTACGAAATACCTCCAAAATTTTTGCACCTCCTTATGCTCCCAGACATTTTATTTCACTTCTAAAAAGGAACCCCCTTTTCAAATTCCCTGGATCTGCACCTGTTGATTCTCACTGTAAATGTATAAATATGTGTGACTTCTTATTTTCACGGTTTCTGCAGGTACATCAACATGTTTTCAGGTATCATTTTTGCTGTTGTTTTGTAATTAAGTGAATTCTAATACAGTTACATGTAATTAAGCCTTCTATTTTTGCATTTTTGAGGCAACCAATGAAAGTTAGACATTGCAAATACTGATGTTTTCAGCATCTGATGAATCAGAAATGAATGACATCTCAGTATAACATTAGAACACCTGTGGTTGTTAAAATTCTGTTCAAATTTTGTTCAATTTTGCTTCTTCTGTAAACATATACATAAATAGTGTTAGGAAGCTATATTTTTCTGTTAGAACATATGAATCAAAGACAAATTTGAAAGAAATGATCCTCTCGTCATTTATGAGAAAGATATGTTTGTGAATAGTAGTTATATCACAAAATCATAGTAATGCATGATGAATTTTGAGACCCTAAAATAATTCAATACCATCCAGAAGTCTAACATGTTGGGTCATTTTGATTTAGGAAAGCACCTAAATCACTAAATTAATATAAAGTTTCAATATTGTTTGAAGCGATTTAGTTCAGACTTCCAAGGAAGGACTGACAACCATCTTTGAGTCACAGACTCTCTGGTGGAAACCGCGAATGAATGGAAAGATTTTCATCATCACTAAATGAGCTTCATCAACAATTGGTATATATCATTAAGTTGATTATATTCAATGTATTCAGTCTCTTCCTCTCAAATCAAAATCTGAATACAAACTTGTTAACAATAGATTAATTGGCATTAAACTCCTGATAATGTTATCTCTGCTTTAATGAGCCACAAAGGGCTAGGCTTCTTGAAACCCTTCATTTTGAAAGTAAAATTTATTGACAAAATTGAAATCAAAATTGCAGACTTGCTTGATTTTTTTCCTGACAAGTTGATTAGTTTCCTCCATCTACTAATATTCCTCCTATTCTTCAGTTTTCCAGCTTTCTTTTCTTGTACTTTACTTACCCTTTTTACGGAGTTCTGGTTTTCCCTTTTTCACTGTGGCAACAAACATATCTCCTGCACCAGCAGCAGGCATTCTGTTTAAACGTCCCTTGATTCCATGGACAGCGATTACATACAAATTTTTTGCTCCTATAATAACAAAATAAGAATCATCATTAATTATTTTTTATTTGAGACTGTCACTACTATTGAGTAAATAAATTTTCAAGTCTGTGGCATCAAACCAACGGCTTTTGTGCACTGTTGTGATCTATAAAAGCTTGTTTTCTCTAATTATTGTTCAAAATAAATACTTCCCAAATAATGTTAGATGAAATTAATAATCAACATGTTTAGAAATTGATCTCACTTGCTGATTGGTCAATCATGTAAATGTCTCGTGTCAGTTTCTAGAAATAGTGCAACTGGATGTTGATGGAATTAACACCTGCATCATTGTCTAACGAACTGGGTTTTGCATTTTTATGACTAAGATATCTCAATTTATTGATATTATGACATTTTTATCAAAAATATAACACTTCACACCCCTTTCAATGAAAGGCGCAATGATACACATAGCAACGATGACAGCAACAAAATGTCGGCATACTTGAGACTGGAGACTACGGAGATTGCTTTACATCAAATAAATTGAGTAGGAATTAGAGAAAAAATCTCTAACATTGTTTTCCGGTTTATTATGATAATTTCTCACATCTCAATAGTTAAATTTTCACATTTTAAAGTTCTCGGGTAAACCTCCAACTTTAAAATGTGAAAATTTAACTAACTCGATGTGAGAAAAACGTAATAAACTGGAAACAATGTTAGAGGCTATATATAAATGATATTTTTCTTCAGATTGTAGAAGTACATCTTGCTATTTTTTGTCATCCTAATACAGTCACTGTTATGAAGAGATCAAGTTCAGACTTCCAAGGAAGGACTCACAACCATCTTTGAGTTGTAGACTCTCTGGTGGAAACCGCGAATGATTGGAAAGATTTTCATCATCACCAAATCAGCTTCATCAACAATGTGTATATAATTTTTGCATTTCAGATACTAGTCCTCATTTACTATTCAAACATCTAATTCTGTACATGTAATACCAATCATAATTTCTACTTCTGGATTATTAAAAATAACTTGACAGTGAGAATTAGTTAACTGTTCAAGGATATTAAGTGGCCATTTCAGGTACATTTTATTTATTTGCATGCTTTGAAATTTGTCTATTTCTTATATTTTTAAACTTCTTTTTGATCTTCCCTTCTTGAAGCATACATTGAAACTTGTTGATATTGATGATCTGATATCAAATCATCAGTTTTTTTTTCTTTGAGATTGACAATTGCTATCATTATCAAGAACTTGTGAAGGCAATGGTGAAATACTTCGTAACTGGCAACTTGTATTCATAAAATATACCATTGTTAAAGGAATAAAAGCAATCTTTCACAAGTTCATCTTTAATAAAACAGATGCATGTTCAGAATGTGTAAACATTCCACTAGAATTCAAAATATTAATAAAATCATTTTTACATACAACATCTTGCACAAATATAAAGCTGCTTTGTCATGTTTGAGGGCACCATTTTTTTATGCACATGTCCTGGATTATATTGCTTAAAAGAAAGCAGTATAATTCCTCCAAGTTTTTAATTTCTCAGTCTTCTTAACGGACAAACCTGTATTATCAGCACAGTTGATGACAGCTCCTACTGGCAAAGCCAGGGAGATACGGAATTTTCCTCCAGCGGAACCACCACGTCCTAAAAATACAATGTATATATATTAACAAATGGCAACTATTATTTACATAGTTATTCTAAAAGTCAAGATTCTAAAATGGTCAAAAGTTCATATGTAAATTAATTGTATATTACAACAGTCATGACTGTGCAGGGATGAAACTAGCATTTTCCCTGCAAGATGAATTTCAGTACTTCATGAGATTACAACGTGTACAATTGGTTGAAAACAATAAATTTCAAATGGCAACTTCACAAGACCTTATGGTCCATCAAATTTCAAATAAATTTATGGATGCATATTAATATTGTATGGATTATATAACCTTCAGGTTATATTCTGTGGCATTTACTTTCATTTCCTGCTCTTCATGCTAGCACACCTTATTTTGGGTTTTCAAAATTTTCGTGTAGTAAAATGATTGGAATATGAAAAAGAAAGGAAATTGGGTAAATGTCAAGGAGACAACATCCCATATCCAGGTTAAAATGACCAAAAACATGTCAACTTTTAGTCTTTTTGTTAAATTACCAGACCTGTCAAGTTTTGAAAATTGCCTCGCGCAAGATTTGCCAAAAGTGTCAAAGATCAAAGGGAAAAATTTAATGATCAAAGGAATTTGGCCTAAATTTGCAAAAGCTTCACACTAGTTTCACGTGGATTGTGTGACACTTGACAGGTCTGCAACACCCCAACAAAGGACTATGCACCTTTGGCATCTGCTTGACTGGATTTAATTGTTGTTTTTGTGGATGTCTAATAAGATCACAAAGATAGGAAAACTGGGACTGTTATATTGGTTTATATTGAATTCTATCGCATGTCAAACAGTCCTCTCATTCATGTCATTTACATGATATATGTTTGGTCTGGTTGTTCCTCTCTCAGTTCAGTAGTGTCTTTTGGAGATATCGATATTCTGTTGATTTTAACTTTAATACAATTGTGCATTACACGGCATCAGTCTGCATTGAGCAGATTGTCATTCTGCCTTATATTCTGTTGGGCTAGTTCTGGACGGTTTTGTTACAGAAATCTCAAAAATATTTAGCCCATGGATGGCAATGATTCAGATTGGCACTTGTATGCTCACATTTCCACAACCCCTGAACTATTCCACACAAATCAACATTCCATAATGCTATGGATTTGAGGAAGGCAATGCTAATATCAACATGCCTGGTACATATTTGTTACAGGACTTGTCATTTGTTACCTGGATGGAAGAGGGAATGGGGGTGTCGGGCTGGTCAAAATGTATTTGGGTCAATTACATTTCTTTGGGTGGAAATGGGGATCAATTCCTTTTCTTGGAACTTGTTAAGGGGGATCATTTTTATGTAATGTTAATCTATTTGAAGATCTAGATGCCATGAGGGGTCATTTTCAGTGGGTATAAAAATTCACACTTATGATAGCAGGGTAGCATGTAGAGTATTCCTTACACAGAGGTAGTATTTTTTAGCCTATACTTCAATTAATTGTAGATCTGTATACAATATAAAAGCATTAATATAGTGTTGCATATCAACATTGCCTTCTGTGAATTATAGTTATAGTTTAAATGTGATAAGAACCAATTGGATGAATCTTTCAATCTTCCCAGTGTCATCTTTGTCACCAACACTTGACCCACAGTCACAACATGATTCATCCAAATCCTCTACTTTTGTGCTTTCCATATATTCCTGCAATGATTTTTTTTCCCATTGAAAGTTTTAAACATTTTGTTTTTTTGCATTTTTGGAGCATTTCTCCAGCCTTCTCTTAAATTTGCAGTCATTTCTCTTACAGCATTTTTCTCTTGTCTATGCCTAATCAAATCCAACCTTTCCAATCATGCTGAATTGAAGTTGGGATTTATTTCCATAATTGCTATTCAGACACTCATTCAAACATTAGGCAGAAAATAGAGGAAAGCTATGAAACACTAATTTAAAGGAAGGGGACATATTTTTATTAGGGCCTTTTTGTTAATGGCAAGTAAGGGTCACTTTCATTTTAGCATTTTCATGAGGGGGTCAAAAAATATTTCTTCCCATTTCAAATGAGCAGCACCCCCAACTTTCCTGGTAAAAAATGACAAGTCTTAAATGTTCCGTTTATCATTGTGCACCTCTATTCAGGAGCGACAGTATATAAACATATTTAAAATTTTGTCTACCATCGTCATGGCCATGGAAGCAGTACGCCGCGTTTGTTAAAACTAAATAATTCTGTCTACATCACCATATTAATTCCAACAGTACTCGACACCTTGTGAGGATTTTATAGGGTACAGTACAAACAAAGGCATTCAGTTATAAAGAATCACCCAAATCCGACGTCGGTGACTAGTGGGTGAAACAGGGTGAATGTCCGACATTCACGGATGTCACAGAAACTAATAGACAGAGGATTAACTCACCTGCTGTTGTTAATTGCACCTGTCAGTATTTATCTATTTGTGTATATGAAGTAATAATCTCTAAGTGCAGTATGATTTTGGAAAAGCTTGCTTTTCATACTTTTTAGGGCCATTTAGCGCTTGCTATATGGTGTGAGGTTCCTCACTGTGTTGAAGACCGTACGGTGACCCCTAGATGCTTTGTTTTGGGTCATTTTAATTGGATATGAGGTGTTGTCTCCTTGACATTTACCCCATTTCCTTTCTTTTTCATATTTAGTAGGAAAATCAAGAGGAAATTTTTTTAAAAATATTTAATCTTGTGGGTATGGCAGAAACGTATGAACGTCGTGAATTATGTGACTGCCAGAACTCAAAGCTGTTGAAAGATCAGATCATATTATGTAAAATAATTTATTACTTATTAAATAATTTACAGGGACATCAGCCTAAAATTTGCATAATTTGGTTTTGTTGGGGCAAGGTAAATCTTTGTGAGTGACAACCTATAAATAGCACGCTATAAATAACTTTGAAACAAACAAACAAAAGCTTCGGAGAAAATCAATATTCACAAACCCTTGCCAGGAATATTTCAGTTAATATTCAGTTCCAAGAATAGGTGATATCCAGGTTCATGGTAGGATCTGGTTTGCACTCCCTAATTTGTCACTTTGTAAGAGTTATCTTTCTTGGATGTGGACAACCACAAATATTCAAGACTTCAAAGTAGGTGTTTTATTCACACAGATCTAGTTGAATTAATTTTAAGTGATTTTGTACTGATTATTGAATCTTTAAAATCATCTGATATTAAAATATTTTCTTTTATATTATTATTTAATCATGTTAATTTACTTAAGAACCATGAAATCAGTTGCCTATCACTGACAGAAATATTTTATTTCCTTTGACCATATCTCTAATGAAATGTTCCAAAATGTTTTACTTCTTTTGCTTCTCATGTTGGCAACATCGATTTTCTCAAAAATAATTCCGTTTTTGAAAAAATCATGTTAGAATATTTCTATTTTCCTTAAGCCTAAAAAAAAAAAGTTGTGTTTCCGGTTGGCCGACCAACCCTAGTCTAGACCCCCAACTCAACTTTTTTATTCCAACTTCAAAAAAAAATTTAAAGTTTGGATGCCCCATCCACCACGTTTTCGTTCCCGTTTGTAAAACTTTGCCGACTTTTAGAGCGATATGACGATTTAATTAGATGCTGTTCATATCTGAGTGCATTAATTGATTAAATTATGCCTGGTAATGCTGTTTACTCATCAAAATGGAAGAGAAAAGCCAAGAAAATTTGTTTTTGTGTCATTGTTTTCGACTTCCGGTTACAGTAAGTTCAGGAACGGAAACAGTATATTTTCCGGGTCACCCTAAATCATGCAAATCACAAAGAAATCGATCTGAAGAAAAAAAAAATATATATAAATCCGACCTACCGACCCAAATTTTTCAGAGGACCATAACCGGAAACACAACTAATTTTTTTAGGCCTTAGTGCTCATTAAAACAAGGAATCGGAAACCAGTTTTTGTCCACACCGGGATCAGTCTAAATGTATGAATTAGGGAGTGCAGACCATGAACTTAGATATGGTCTATTGCTTAAAACTGTCCATAAAAGCATTTTATTATTTTTTACACAATGCCACTCTCAACAGACAGTGGAATTCTGTATCAAGTAGATAACTTTTTCCTTTTTTTTTATGTTAACATCTTCATTTTAAATGTGTTTTATCTGAGAGAGCTTTCCAATAGTATAGAAATTCATTTTTGTTGAGATAATTTGACAATCCTGAAATGCCTCGGTGAATTAAGGAAGAGATTTCTATTTTTGTCACCAACAATACGTCAGTGCCTATTTTTTAGGGGAATCCGCTTATACTGTATTTTGATTTGTCATAAAAATTCTGTGCTTCAATTCGCCGTTTCAGAAACTAAAGGATTGTTGGTAGAGCGTACACCAATATATTTTGATTGGTCAAGAACGTAAACAACATAACGTCATTGGTTGAAAATCGATTGTCCGTAAACCAAAATTTCAAGGACAATCTCTGTACCCACAATTCCCCAGTTTCTGAAACGGCGAATTTTGAACAACCATGTCAGTATGAGAATTTATGGAGGCTTAAGTTTTGAAGTAGATGTGTTTACCCCACTATTCTCGGTCGAATGGAAATTAAGGAGATATTTTAAATAGGTATATGTTTCCTCAAAGCTTTTCATTTGTCTTTTTTATGCGTAGCAGTTATTAATATGCCAGCGAAGCTGGCACTTATGGTAAGAATGTCATCCAAAGATATATATTGGTGCCTTCGATTTTTTTTCTGCCTGTCACGTGACATTTTTTGTACGACTAAAAGATCACATGACAAAATCAACTTCATTCATTGGCTAATTTCATTTCTCAACATAACGAGAGTCAGTTTGCCCATACATTTTTTTGCAAAACTGTCATTTTTCTTCATTTTTGTCACCCAGTCAACTCGAAAATTATTGCCACAAAATTCTCCGATTACTTAAATCATATGTCTCGTGTTTCAACGGACTTCAACGCCAAAAAATCCCCTTCTGGTATCCTTGCCATTTCACGAGGTTACCATAACGGCAATCTGCTCAATCGGAAACTAGTTCGTGCTGCCATGGTGACATTGACGATGAACCGTGACATTTCCGTTCAGCAGTTTAGAAGTTGTTTTTTCACAGGCACTTGTTTCATTGAAAATGTCAGTCCCTCTCACTCTCCTTCCAAGAGAGGGAGGGGCTGACATTTTTCATGAAACAAGTGCCTGTAGTTTCAAGCCATAAGCTTCTATAACTTTCAACTTTGACTTCTTTTGACTTGTCAGATCATCGATTACTCAGTGCCTCTTCATGACCCGGCAGAATTACGTTTGTTTTATGAGACATGCCTCCTTGAACCACGGATAACAATGATTTTAAGAAGTCAATAAAAAGGAAGCAAAATGGTCTTTTTGGCACTTTACCCTCCGTAACAGACTGCAGTCTGCAGTCACTCCGAAAAAAGATTCAATGTAGGTGAGGGTGCCGAGGACAGTCCAAGCCTCTCACAGTGAAATCAAATACCTCAAATGAATTTAAATAAACTGAAAATGAAATTACGAATGAGATAATGTCTAACCTTGAAGTCAATGAAGATAAAATAATATCTCCTAATTCCCTCAATCATTGTTATTTGAACACTGATCTTTTGTGATGCTGTCATATTTTGACTGAAAACTTTCAAAATGAAATGGCATATGCTTTTAAATAACATAATGCTCAAGTAATTCTGAAAATTGGCAATCCTCAAATGAAGACAACTTGGCGTCTGCTACACGCTACACAGGAAATTGTAAAACTTCAGTTCAAGGACCGACAACTACGTAGATCAAAGTTGAGATTGCAATGCACTCGGCCTTCATTTAATTTAGGGGATCCACTACTTTAGGGCGGCGATTTCTTTGCATTTACATTTATTACAGAAAGCTTTGGTTAGGGACCAACCATTTAACCTGAAAGGAGGTTATGTTTTTTTCTTGACAGAAATTTTTTTTCGCGCGAATTTTTTTTTTCCAAAATTAACATTACTTTTTTGGGCTGAACGCCTCCTTCAGAATTTTT
>MJUU01072691.1:14059-27370 GCA_002080025.1 Modiolus philippinarum
AGTGAAGGTAACTGGATACTTTGTACCGATTGCGGGAGATACTTCAAAGGGTCGACATGCTTCGAACTACACAAAAAGAAGACGCCGTCTGGAAAATCAACGTGCACTACATACTACAAATGCACTACCTGTGGACAAACCGTAAACAAACGATATGGAGATCATACCTGTGGAAACGTTTATTGTCAGACCTGTAAAGATTACTATCCATCCGGACACCAGTGCTACATGCTACCTGTCAATATGCAAAAGAAACAGAAGAAGCAAACTTATATTTTCTTCGATTTCGAATGTACCCAGGACGACCTTGTCCGGTGTAACCAGGGATACAAACCAGACGAAACAGGAACATGTCAAAACTGTAAACATTTCAAATGTGGGTCCTACAAACACCAGCCGAATATGTGTGTGGTAAATAAAGTCTGTTTGAAGTGTATAAATAACAAAATCGATGAGCACACGTCCTGTGAAGAATGTGGGAAAAACGAACTTGTATTTACCGGACCTGAAACTACCGACCACTTCTACCAATGGTTATTCTCTGGAAAAACATCGGAGCTACAGTCATGTGCCACAATTTTAAAGGATACGATAGTTATCCAATCTTAAACTACTTGTACACCGAAGGAATATTACCAGATGTGATTCCGAATGGAACGAAGAATATGGCNTCGTTGTGAATTTTACGACAATGATGACACGGTTCATTACAGACGTGTTCCTCTCTGTTGCTATATCCTTTGTCACATTTATGACAGTAATAGACGCGTGACAAAAATGCAGGCATGCTGGTAATGACATCATGTGATTCCGAATGGAACGAAGAATATGGCAGTCACCGTACCTGACTGCAACATCAGAATGATTGACTCGATGAACTTTGTACCTATGCCATTATCCAAACTACCAAAAATGTTTGGCTTGACGGAATTGAAGAAAGGATACTTCCCGCATTTATTTGATAGGAAGGAAAATCAATCCGTGATACTCAACCGCCTACCGGATGTCCAGTATTATCAACCAGAAAAAATGAAGCTCGAGGAGAGAAGCGCCTTCTTCGAATGGTACAACGCACACTGGAGTTCCATGTTCGACTTACAACAAGAACTGTTGAGTTATTGCCGTTCCGATGTAGACATATTGAGAAAAGCCTGTCTCATGACGAAGAATTATTCAGAGATGACATCCACCGACGGACAGGAAGGAATAGATCCATTCCAACAATGCATTACGATAGCATCAGCTTGTAATTTGGTGTTTCGCACTTTGTTTTTAAAACCGGACACTATAGGTATCATACCCAACCTCGGCTACCGACCCCAAGAGAAACACTCAATCAAAGCAATGAAATGAAATGGCTGCAATATCTATCTGAAGTGCACGGTATTTGGATACAGCACGCTCGTAATGGCGGTGAGAAGGAAATCGGTGGGTACAAAGTCGATGGATACCACAACAATAAAGTCTTTGAATACAACGGTTGTTTCTGGCATGGATGTTTACGTTGTTATAGTGCCTCGACCATCAATCCAGTTAACAACATGACGATGTGTGAATTACATCAGCGGACATTGGATAAGAAAAAATACCTAGAAGACCAAGGCTATACCTACGTCGGTGTATGGGAGTGCGATTTCGATAGAGACATACAGAGTGATCCTCATATACAAAGTTTCGTAAACTCCCTCGAATATGTTTACCCATTAGAGCCCAGAGATGCCTTTAACGGGGGACATACGGAGGCATTCACAATGTACAAAGAAGCTTCTAACGGTGAAAACATTGATTATTACGACGTTACTTCACTGTACCCCTACATCAACAAGACCGGCAAAATACCCGTGGGACACCCAACCATCATCACGGAGAATTTCAAAGATATACAGCAATACGAAGGACTCATCAAATGCAAAGTACTTCCTCCGAGAGGACTCTACGTCCCAGTACTCCCTGCAAAAATAAACAACAAACTATTGTTCACGTTATGTAAAGCCTGTGCCGAATTCAGTCAACAAACGCCGTGTCAACACATAGACGAGGAAAGGGCTTTGACCGGAACCTGGATCACCTGGAACTAAAAAAAGCATTGGAGAAAGGATATCATATAGACAGAATCTATGAAGTCTGGCACTTTTCAACGGAACAATACGATCAAATGACCAAGACAGGGGGGCTCTTTACAGAATACGTCAACACTTTTCTCAAAATGAAGCAGGAAGCCAGTGGATGGCCAGAATGGTGTAAAACAGAAGAAGACAAACATAACTATATCAGGGATTACCACGACAGAGAAGGGATATTGTTAGACTACAACAGAATTCACAAAAATCCAGGATTGAGAGCTTTAGCCATATTGATGTTAAATAGCTTCTGGGGGAAATTCAGTCAAAGATCCAACATGCCGCAAATAAAATACTATTCCGAACCAAGCGACTATGTCGATTTGTTAATCAAATCAGTCTCATCAGTGTTAATCTCGTAAGTGATATCGATACAAAGAAGAATTCGTCGAAGACTCGGGACGGAACAACGTGGTCATTGCTGCCTACACTACAGCCCAAGCAAGATTAAAGTTGTACAGTTACTTGGAAAAGTTGAACACCCGAGCAATCTACGCAGATACAGATTCAATTGTATTTACATCTAAATCTGGAGATTGGAAACCGGACTTAGGAGACTACTTAGGAGAACAAACAGATGATATAGTTGGAAATAAAATTACAGAATTTGTAACCGGTGGACCTAAAAACTATGCTTACAGATTAGCAACACAGGATAACGATGGAACCGAAACTGCATGTAAAGTGAAGGGAATAACACTGAACTACAAGAATGCCCTGGTCATCAACTTCGACACGATTAAAGACATGGTGATAAACAACAGAAACGATGTGAAAACCATGAGCGATAATTTCCGGATCATACGAGATAATATGAAACTCCTGTCCGTATATCAAAATAAAGACTATAGAATCGTATTTGACAAAAGAGTGGCCATGGACGATTATAGCACGAGGCCGTATGGATTTTAAATTGTACAGGCATCATGTGGATGGCTCTCCGACCCATGCTTGCTTTATGAAAATAAATATGTATATATCAGTAAATTAGTTTATTATTTATTTCCTAATGAAAAGCTTATAGATACAGGAAACGATGAAGAAAAAAAACAATAAAAATACAGAACATGATAAAACAATTAAAATGGCTAACAATAAAAAGATACACTTGTAGGCGTAAAACAAAATAAAACATGGACTCCAGAGTACACAAAACAAAGGGAGATAACTACGACAAAAAAACAAAGAGTAAAAGAATATCTCAACAGACATGAAGACAAATTGATACCAATGCAACGGTTGGGTTGAGGTCATATGTTAAACAAAAGTACAGAAAATACATAGAAAAGATTGAAGTATTGGACAAAAAAAATATCATAGTGATAAAGTTGGGATAAAGTACTTATACAAACAATAAAACTTCTATTCACAATGGCTATTCAAGCGACACGAGAGAAGGCATCAAACTAGAATAAAACAATAGAAAGGGTTAGGGTTAGAAAACTGAACCCGGTTGCCTCACCCAAATCGTCACACCACTCTCACACCATTTCGCTACGCTCACGGTGCTCTACGTTCTAGACGCTTGGAAGTAGGGATCATGACCATATAAGGAAATGGGCGTGGTTAATAAGCTCATTTGCATAATCGGGGGTAATTTAGGGATTTTAACATTAGCTCTATGGGAGGATGAGTAGTCTAGGGTGACACGTTTCACTACTTACAGACAGTAACACAAGGGACATTTTAAAAAAGTAACACAAGGGACATTTAAAGTAACACAAGGGACATACATGATTCCTAACTCAACGATGCAACTTCGATATTACCATTAAATACAAATCAAATTTTAAAGTAAATAGAGCAATGAATCAGTAATTTTATACTTCTTAATTCGATGGTTTTACAAAACTAAAAGATCTATTAGAATGCACAAAAATCTGATAACAAAAGTAGCCAAAACATTAACATGCAAAAACAAATAAATTTTAAAGTGCTAAAATTCATTTGGGTTAGCTTTTTTATGTTTCTTAGAAAGAAGGGAGTAATTAATGACTACTAATATGTTTTCAGAAGTAAAAAAATAAACGTGAAAACTTTCAAAAAACTTTTAATTGATAATGTTGTAGACATCAAATGTCACTTGTGTTACCACATGTCCCTATTGTTACCTGGTTGGGCGATTGCAGGGTGCCTGGATGTGATTTTTCTCTTCAAGCAGATGAAGTAATTGACCTCTACTTTTCCATTAAGTAATTAAGATCAGAACGCTTAACCATTTTATAAGAAGAAAGCAATGTTTATATGTACTCGATACAAGTGTCCCTGGTGTTACTAAATGTTCCCCTGTGTTACTGAAGTTAAAATTTGTATTAGTTTCATGTTTTAAGTTAAAATTTTGATTCTCTTGGTTTCATCCTTCCATCTTTGGGTCATCAAACTGAAATAATTAAATTGTAAACCTAAAGAGACAGTATTTTATTTTTGATGGTAGAAAGTCACTAGTGTTACCAATTGTGTCCCTTGTGTTACACAATTGTCCCTGGTGTTACTGACCAGTTTTTGACAAACCAGAAATTCGTAGCTCAACCCTAGTGGTCAAAATAGCGTATGTTTGAGATAATGATATAAACAATAACATATTTTTGAAATTTAAAATGATTAGTAAAAAAATTGTAAAAGTTTGAAAGGTCTAATCCCGTTCATGTACGCAAGAGACTTGCAATTAAAAAAAAATAATTATGTAATTAACTAAATCGAGACGATATCATTTTATACCAGTAACTTTTATTTGTTCATTATTCTAATAATATACGTGTTTTTCATCATTTTTCCTAATAGTAACAAAAGGGACACTGGCTGGTTGCAATTGACTTATTTTTCAATTAAAATATATTTTTATGCATTCAAAGTTAATGCTGAGATATTGTTTTTCAAACTTCAAATGATTAAGGATCCAAAAACCTTAAAACTGAAACAAAATGGCCATTTTGATTTTTTCTAAAATCATCTTTAAAATATTGACAATTTTTGAGAATGACCCATACAGTTGACTTTAATTGTCATTTTAATAGATGATAAGTGGGATTTGAAGTATACTAGGTATCTCTTTTCAACAAAATATATTTATGTATAACATATTCCACTCAAGTTTTGTTATCAGTATTTCTTAAATAGTGGATCAATCCTATCACAGTGGATTATAAGGTGGACTAATATAACATTGAAACACTTTAATCAAGCAAACGTTATATGATTAATATAATTTTTATGAAATAAAGTTAGATGTAGAGAGGCCTGCGATAAATAAAAAAAAAACAACGATAATGCAAGGTGGTAACATTACATATGTCTACATATTTCAGGAGACAAAATAGTTATAGCATGGGATAGCGTATTGTTCATTGCAGCAACTGGTGTTACGTAGATATTGCTGGATTTTTACACTCAAAACAAAATATTTCTTATGGCATGATGGGCTTTAGACAACATTTAAAATCATGTAGATACTGCAAAGCACCACACAAAAAAATTGTAAAACACGTACATATTGCAAGGTTTACGGTCAGAATTGTAAGCACATCTTTATTGAATAGATTTCCGTTAGCAAAACTCATGAATATTGCACTGGCTGTGGTCAACTTTATTTAAAACATATAGGAAAGATTCGGAAATGAATTAAGATGTGGTTTTAATAAAATTTAACAAAATATAACATAAGGCTCAGAAGCTGTATTGCTTACCTGACAAAATGCTTAAATAGAAATAATTGATAAACAAGTTTATGCTTTATAGAAAATCCAAACGAAATGGCCTGATAAATTGTATTTCATAGTTTCAATTATGTTTTTCCTTTGGGGTTTAATTCTTAAACATATTCCTGAACTCATGTTCTTCAACGCATCTGAATGCAGTAAGATTTTTTTTTACATTGAATAAATCATTCCACGCCCATTGCTTTATTACTTTCAGAGGTGATCGGAATATGTTTTCCCTCTTTTAATCGACTCGGATTTTTTTGTAAAAGTCCTTAACCTACCACATTCCTAAAGAGAAGATGAAATTGTTACAAAGGGACGGACGATGGACGGCAAGTGATGATGAAAGCTTACATGGCCTTTTGCCACGAATGAGCTGAAAAGAAATGTGAGTATGTCTGTAGTATTTACAAATGCTTGACTGTTCAGAACTATTCTTTTGCTTTAGTACACATGTGGATTAACTTAATTTGTATAATTAGACAGGGATGTGAATAGAAAGGGCCTACGAGGAGTATCTTCGCGATATACAAATCAAAGACACATACATGCAAGAACAAACAAAAAGCAAGGCCACGGGCAAGAACAGAGCTTTTTGGACATTCAGACACGAAAGGTGTTGATGGTAAAGCGTTAGCGATGTATCCGCTATCTGGAACTTATTTTTGACAATTTGACGAAGTTTTTGTCTGATAAATTTTTTGTTTCTATGTAAAAAGCTTAAATGTAGGGGAATGCAAACCCCCAGAAATATAATGTTCAACGTTTTAAAAACCCTACATGTAACTTTGCCTACTCATTAATGCTTCTATTTCTTACGACTATGTGACATAAATATACGCTATAGATATGGTATATAGATTAGAAATTCTTCGAACGATTATATGAAGTACCTTCTCATGATTTACTCTAGTAGCCCTTATATTGAAAAGATAATTCGAATGAATTTCATTGTCACTTTTAAAGCCGATTAGTGAAATTCGAAGTAAATAAAAAAAAAACCAGTAGCCTCATCCTCAAACTAAATGGAAAATCATACTCCACTCAAGTTAAATGATTTTTTTTATATTTCTACATTTCTATAAGGTGTATTGAATCAGTTGAAAGCTTTAAACAATCTACATCTGTTGGTAAATTGTTAATTATCCTTGAGCAAAAAACTCAAAGTTTGGTTGAATTCGCTTCTGATCAGTATTTTTTTAGGACATCACAGTCTAATGTTTAATTAAATTGCATGCTGGCGTGGATATTTTTTGTCAGAATCGACTTAAATGAGCATGATTTCTGTAAAGTTTGATTTCAGAGATCATCAAAATATCTAATTTACCAATATGGTCCAATTTCCGTGTCTGTGGCCATTTTGTCACTTTGGAATAAAATGAGTATTTTTTATGGATGACCTTGCATTATTGAAGGGAAGATTACAGGAAACACTTACAATGGCCGAACATTACAATCACATGTCACAGTCAACCAGGGAACTGCACAAGAAAAACAATAAAATGACAAAAGACAAATATAGATAACGATAAGAACTCAGGATAGCCGGACTTGGTACCAGCACTGGCAACAGCTAGTGGTAGGGTTAAACCTGTTTATGGGTACCCAAACCTCCTCTGTCTATATCCCGTTTCCCTATAGTATAATAAACATACAAATAAAACCCAATACAGGTAGACTACGAACTATAAAACCCAATACAGGTAGACTACTAACTCTAAGACCACAATCTTGAAAAGGAAAGAATATACAAAGACGGGTCGAGGAGTGCTCGCCGTTAATCTGCCGGCTAGCTCAAGGAGCCTAGTCTGCTGGTAAAACACGGTCGCACTACGGAATAATAATCAAATTCAAAACTTCCCGAAGGGTTTGGTAAAGAATCATCTTAGTATCATTTCTGTAAAGTTTTAAGTGATCATTACAATTTTACCTTGAGGTAAAATGCTAACCTATGTTCTGATCTGGCGCCTATTTTTTTGTCGGCTCCGACCGAAATGAGCTATCTCTGTAAAGAACGTTCAAAACATTATTCCAATACATTTGCAGGTTGGTTTGATTTTCTTAAATATTTTAATAGCAGCTTTGTTCGATAAAGAGTGAACCTGAAAATCACCTTTTAGTAAATGATCACCTATAGATTAAAGTGACAAAGTTTGATTCCAGTTGGCTCAGCAGTTTCAGAAAAGAAGATCTTTGAATGCGTTTCCCCGTCAGGTCCCGATTGTTAAATTATGTTCCCCACGTTTGGCCATCTTGGACAAAGCATGATCGAACCTGGAATCATCTTTTGTGGTTAGGTAAGGTTTAATTGGCTTTGTAGTTTCAGTACAGAAGACTTTCGAAAATATTCCATATGGTCCAGTGTTAATTTTGTTCCTAGCTGGTGCCTATCTTGGATTAACTGTAAACCTGAAAAACACTTTTTTGCAGGTCACCTTATAATAAGACTATTGTGGCCAAGTTCAGTTCAAATCGGCTCAGCAGTTTCAGGGGAAGACTATTTGATTCTGTTTCCCGAAGGATCCAACTTTAAGCTATGTACCAAATTGCAAACTGGTGGCCATCTTTGATAACCCATGTTGAGATGAAAAATATTGTTTTCCATGTATAATTGTAGACAAGCTCGATTCCAAACGAATTGGTAGGATCAGGGGAGATATGTGAAAATAATGTTAAACGTTGGTCCCTGCTGACTTCCATCTTAGATGAAGTGAGAATCTAAAAAAAATAATTTTTACAGGGGCTTGGTTCTAATTTGCCCAGCAATTTCAAAAATGAAGATATTTGAATGTCTTTTCTTTTCCCATGGGTTCAATGTTAAATATTTTCCCGCCGTTGGTCATCTTGGATAAATCGCTGACTTGAAAATCATATTTTTGCATTGGACCACCTGGAGGCCATTGTGGCCAAGTTTGGTTCCAATTCCCCCCCTTTGGTTCAGAAGAGAAGGTCTTTAAATGTGTTTTCCACTAGTTCCCAATTTTTAACTAAGTTCCCGGCTGGCTGCTGTTTGGATAAATCACGAATCTGAAAACAACTTTTTGCAGGGGACCACCTAAATACGTTTGAGGTCAAGTTTGGTTCCAGTCCGCTTTGTAGTTTCGGGGGAGAAGATCTTTGAACATATTCCAATATGGTCTAGTGTTAACCTATGCATGTTGGTTGCCAACTTGGTTAAAGTTCATACCTGAAATTTTTACAGGGGACCATCTAAAGACTATTGTTGACAAATTTGGTTCCAACTGACCAAGCAGTTTCAGGGGAGAGGGATTCTTTAATGTTTCACCAAAGAGTCAAATGAGAAATTATATGTTCTGTTGGGGGTCATCATGGATAAAAACAAATCAGAAAAAAATTTGAGCACATCGGTGCTATAGTGGACAAGTTTTGTTCAAATTCGCCTAGTAGTTTCAGAGGAGATCATCTTTGAAAGAAATGCTTTCACAAGATGGATGGACAACAAATGCAAAAAGATAGCAAAAGTTCATCTTTGCTATAGCCAGTTGAGCAAAAAAAAATCAAAATTATCAGTAAATGGGAAATTGGATGATAGACTTGAAAAGATGAGATACAGCACAATTCATCATAAAATTGATGGGTGTTCCAAGGAACACTTGTGTCCCCAGCACCATAAAAGAGCCATTTTTGGCCAAGAAAATCAGTAAAATCAAAATTTTAAGTATCAGGTGCACAATTACATCAAGTGATCAACATATTCTGAAAGGTTGGTTGGAATATGACTTATAGTTTTTGAAGTTCAACATTAACAAACTAAATTAACAAAAGAGCTATTTTTGCTTAGTGAACATCTAATATCTGTAAAATCAAAATATTATGTATTAGATGCACACCAAGATCATGTGAACAACATATCCTGCAAGTTTGTTTGGAATCTGACTTATAATCATTGTAATGGAGATACACATTAACAAACCAGATGAGCAATTTTGGCTCCATGAACCTCTAAAATCTGTAAAATCAAAATTCTAAGTATCAGGTGCACAACCACACCAAGTGAACAACATATCCTGAAAGTTTGGTTGGAATCAGACTAGAAGTTTTGAAGGAGTTGTGGAACTGATAGACGATGCAGAACGACAATGACGACTCAAGACGAAGGATAGTAATCCCTATGTGTCAACTCTGCTAACAGCAGGTGACACAATAAAAGCTTCCAACCATATATAAAATCAATACTACCAACGCAAGCTGAAAATCCTACATGAAATATTTCAGGATGGATAGACAACGAAAGCAGTATACCTTAACATTTGGATCGGGGTATAATTTAATAATGTCCAAATGTGCATATGCACAAAATAAATTGACAGTAACATCAGTATTTTGTGATTTTATCTCAAAAGGGTAGTCCAGTTTATGATAAACTACAATTGTCACTCAAAAGTTTACCGTATTTATCATGATTTGATGGATCATTACAAAAATTTGACAATACAGTGGTGTTTTATATACTGTTAATGTGACAATGCCACATGTAGAGCAGGTCATGCTTTCCCTTTGATGTACACGTGTACATGTATTTGTTTAAGAGAAAAACAAAACTGAAG
This sequence comes from Modiolus philippinarum, assembly GCA_002080025.1. Taxonomy (NCBI): domain Eukaryota; kingdom Metazoa; phylum Mollusca; class Bivalvia; order Mytilida; family Modiolidae; genus Modiolus; species Modiolus philippinarum. The sequence continues at coordinate 24,446 of MJUU01072691.1, forward strand.
ATTAAGTATTGTGAATTTATTATAAATAACAAATAACTCCAAATATAATAACCTTATTTACATTATATGTATTAAATCTTTTACATTGCTATTATGTCAAATAAATATCTTAAATGTAAACTGGCATTCTAATTTTTAAAAATTAACTGTAAATCGACCTTATGGCCTTACTCTAAACTGTGATCTATGACTTGGGTTATTTAAAACTTTAGAAAGTAGTAAGCAATCATAACTTTCACAAGTCAAAAATATTTAATTTTTTAACATATCAAAGTGATAAACAATCAGTAACTAACATTATCATATACTTAATTAGAATATGATAAGAATTTTACCCTTCGATAAAACCAGATGATTTCCACGAGAATCAACTAGGCAGGCTGATATGACATCGTTATCAACTGCTTCCTGTAATTATCGGAAGCTATATCACCTGCGAGTTTGTTATTTCCATATATATTATAAACATTGCACACAATATCATCATATCAAATAAAGTATAATAACAAAATTCTAAAACTTCATTTTGAAAACATGAAAAGTATTTTTCAGTTTTTATAGTTGAAGTATATGATAAAAATATCATTATATGTCATTTTTCATATCACATCCTTCATCAGCCTTTGGTCATAAATCATCCCTTGAGCCTGACGGCTCTGGGGCTGATATTACAACCTTGGGCTAATAAAGGGTGTGATATGAAAATGCCATGTGATAATCTATAAATATTAAATCCCAGTAAGGTCACACATATTTAATTAATAACTTGGTTCTCATGCCTTCCCTGATCTCTTTTAAGGCATATTTATGACACAACATAAATAATATACCATTATTAGTTGAAATTCCATAGTTTGTTCAGTACACACAATCATTATGCCAAAAATCATTCTGTTTTTTCTTGGATCATAAACAATGTTGCAATTCCTTTTTGTCACCCTTGATATCAATACTTAAGTACCGAGCAAAAACAGAAGACTTTTGTACAATTATATGAAACTGGAAGTAATATATAAAGCAAAAATAATTATATCTGCAGTTAAAATGAAAATTTATTTGCTGTTTTTCATACTTTTTCATTATATAGGGGAGATAATTTCTTTTTATTTGTATGTTAAGATAGGAAGAATGACAAATTGCTATACAATTAATGACAAATGCAATAGGATCTTGATTGAAAGATAAAAAAAAGAAATTAGATGGAGTAAGTAAAGGTGTTATGGTTAAAGGAATGGGCCAACTCATTAAAGAATTGCAATATTAATCCATTAATGACATCCAGGTAATCCCCATTATCTGGAACGTTGAGTTTTCACAGCCAGTTGAACTTCTATGGCTTGTTCTGCAATAGCTCAACACTATGGATGTCCCAAGCCCTTTTTCTGCTCTTTTTTTCAAATTAAAGCATAATTCAACCTTGATAGCTGGAATATCCCTCTAACTTGAGCTGCAATTTTTGTTTTCATCATAGGCCCCTTGGGTGTTCCAGCCATCAAGTTCAACTATATTGCAAAAAAAAAACCAAACAAAAAACAAATTTAATTTCTTAAAGCTTTCTGTCACAAAAATATGACAAGGTATACAATCATACTACCAATGACAAAAAATAATCATTTGCCTTTCAGCATTGGAAGGTCTTGGAAATTCTATCATCTTATTCATTGTTCACAACCAGAGACAAAAAACATAAAATGTAAGCATTAGTTAATCAACAAGTTCAAAGAGAAAGTATTCCTTTTTTTTATCAAGTTATAAATCGCTGTAATGGTAAGGGCTATACAAAACTAAATGATATTATGCTATCTTTCTATGCTATCTCAAATTATATGGAATATAATGTTACTTAAATTCTCCTGTTTTACTTGTAAGCAATATTTTGCATAAATAATTCGTAAATTTATTTGTTTAAGGATGGTCACTCATCAGGTTCATTATGTCAAGGATTTAAAATTATAATCTTTATTTATTAGAATATGGATCATACATAATTTTAAGCCAAAAATATTGATATGCCAGTGTGATAGTTTTGGAGCTTTATACACCTGAAATTTTGGCGGGAAACCGAACTTCTCTAGACTTTTCATTCACTTTGTATTAAGATAATCAACCTTTGAAATGCAATGAAAGCATATTGAGAATTTCATCAAATTTTGTGAGAAGTCTATTGAAGATGTATTCTATCATATTTTGAAAAGAAAATTGGAGTCAGTGTGCAAAATTTTCTAACGCATAATAATGTATAAAACAAGAGAATTCCGAAAGTCGGAGACAGTTTCAAAACCCTGAGGAGTGACCATCCTTAATTTTTAAAATTAATCCCTTTGATTTTTATTTTCAGTCCCTATTATGACAATCACAGCAAAAAAAGTAACTTTAACAAGAATAATAAGCAAGTACACAAATTGTTCATTTTAAACAATAATCATAAATTGTAAGACATCTTGGCATATCTGTGGGCAGTCAGTCCAACATATAGAATGACATAATTATGAAAAACAACCTGGCAATTACCTTCCTTGTCAAGATGGCATTAGATAAACATTTGTGTGTGTGTGTGTGTGTGTGTGTGTGTGTGTGTGTGTTATCATTAAATAACTATTCTAGATAAAATAAAACTCTCCATGAACTAGTCCCTGCCAAAAACGCCTGTCATTGTAGCACAAATAATATTTATAATATAAAGCAAAAACAAAAAAACTAGAGGCTCTGATTGACAATCAAAAGATATGGGGTAAAGGCAAACCGAGCAATGGAATAACTTTAAATTACTGGTATTGTTCTTTATCTGGAGAGTCTGTATTGCTTATTTGACAAAATCTGACAAAATTTTTAGGCCAATCAATTCTTAAGTATGAATGCTCATTAATAAATTTAATCGACAACCCACATATCTGCTTTCTAATGAGACCCGAGATACTCAATAAA
>MJUU01072691.1:27639-38364 GCA_002080025.1 Modiolus philippinarum
AAAAAAGAGTGATCTCATTATAAAGAAAAAAATCCAGTCAGTCAGAGATTAAAAGGATCTTATACGGGACCATATTAAAGGTAAGGGATATCTTCCACAAGTGTGAGAAATTTCGTCGTTGAATTTCTCACACAAGTGGAAGATAAACCTATCTTTAATTTTAGTCAAGTATAAGAACCTGTTTCTTCAGTAAGATACAACAAACAAACTGGAGGAAAGTAAAACTTGCCATTCCTTATGGATTTTCCAACTGTGACTTCAAATAATTCACGGGAGTTTATTATGGTACCAATTATGACGTCGAACGAATTTGAATGTTGGAATGGATGTTTACCCGTGTAAGACAGCTTTAGGCGACCCTGTCTTCAATGGGCTGTCTTACATGTTAAACAGCCATTTACGGAAGAATATCTGTAACAAACTTCAGTACATGTACAAAATTCTCAAGGTAAGTTTGGTTTAATTTGAATCAATGCTTTAAGAAATGAAGATTAAGGATGACGTCAAATTCTTTTTTATGGGACTGGTACAAACTAAGTTAAGTCAAAGACCTTCAAAACATAATGATCAAAAAAGAGGAATCTTTCTGAAGGACCTTCAAACCATTATTTCTGTTAGGTTGGTTTCATCAGATAGAGTATGTTGTTTCATCAGAAATGGTCAAAAATGATTTATGGAAAATGACAAATATTTGCTGTTCTTGCAACCATATTTTTTATCTGATAAGTAATTTTTAAGGGACCTTCTTCACAACATCCATGTAGAGTTTGCTTTACAGGTTTCAAAGGATATATCAAAATTTGCACAGATGACTTACACCAAGTGATGGCAATTGGCACTATCTACTATGCTAAAAACAAAACTAGAAAAAATATAAGTTCATGTGAAAATATCTGTGTTCCCTGATATTTTGAGTGAAAATTCATCTACACTAAATTTTTAAAGGTACGTTCCTGTCTGTTCTCTTAGGCAAGATCTAAATAGCACCGATATATACAAACTCAATGCTTAAAATTTTGGGATTTGATCAAATGAGTACTTTATTTGTTTTAAAAAAAAATTGTTTCTGTCTACATTAAGTATTAAATATTTTATTCAAAGTCTAATAAGATAAAAGTATGAAATGCAGGTTTCTTTGCCTTTTTCAATTGATTAAATTCTAAGCTTTCAAGAGAACATTGTTTAACATATGTCCTGATCCAAGGTAAGATACAAAGAACTTGTATTCTTATTTTACCAGAACTTTGTGTCAAATATTCAAAATGAAATGTCAATTACAGTTCTTACACAGAAATGAAATAAAATAACAAGAGTATTGTATCATATTCAGCTTAAAAAAACACAACTGTTATGGTCCTCATGCTACCTTGCTGATGATTTTTATAGTTCTCCACAAGGACCATACATTCCATAAGAGCTGCATTATAAGCATTTATATGTAGTATGAGCATTAGTATTTTACAAATAAATATCTTAATATATCATAAGTACAGAAAACATTGAGGCTTTTGATATTATCAGCTCTCATCTGGTTTATGTAAAGTCCATATACATGTCTGTCCAACTCCAGTCATACCAACGACTTTGTATCCTTTCTTCTCTAATTTATTCAGTATAATTCTTGGTGACTCCTCACTCTTCCATTCTGTACTGAAAAAAAGAAAGAGAAAAATCAGAAAACGCAACAAAGGTGCAAAAGCCGAGTTGTGAATATTTGTTTTTTTCGTAAGTGCATCATCGGATATGCAAATAGTTGTACAAACAAATGTAAGCATATGAAATAAAATAACAAGAGCATTGTATCAATCAGAGACTTATAATGGAACTTTTGCAGGATGTTTGACTTTTTCAGTTTTCTAGTTTGGTTTCCATGGCAACCGAAAGCTCTACTATCCATTACAACTCATTTCAGACCACCATTCAAAAAAAAATTTTTGGCAGGGGTTCCCCTTATAATCCAGCTAATATGTATTGCTGAAATCAAAACATTCAGAGTCACCCTTTCATAAAAAAAAAATTAGCAATATACAAACTACTTTTGTATGAACAATAAAACTTTTTTTAGCTGTTTTTGTTATCAAATGATACCAAACATGTGTTCTTAGGCTTTATTGAAATGTTTAATTTTTGTTAAATTTTTTGAAGTTGTGACCTAACCCGGATAATCCAGTCGTTATATTCCACTCACTACGATCGCTTCATTAACGCCTGGATGCATACACTATCAAAACGCGTCAATCGGATGTCGTTTATTGCTATGAATTGTGGGAATAAAATCGTCTGAACTTAGTTAGCGGGTCTACAATAAATATATCAGACACTATGATAATTGGATTAACACATGTTTAATGTCATTTTTGTGCTGGTCACATCTAAGACAGATTAAAAGAACAATAAATAATTACAGTATTTTTCTATATTTTAAAATAAAATCATTTATTGTGTTAATAATATCTGGGACTAATATTACATACATAATTATATGTCTTTGAGAATATTCATTGATTTTAAAATATTTCCCATAAATATTTTTATTTCTATTTCAATTCTAAACTCAATATTTTAGACACTGAATACACATTTCAGTTTTGACAAGATCGTAATGCAATATTTAATATTATGTGTAATTATTTTTATATATCGCAGTTTTGGTATGGAAAATAAAATTGCATTCCAATTGCACAATATATCGTGTCTTGACTGTAAATGTACAACATGTTACAATTATCATTTATTATCAAATACACATTAATATATGACCAGATCGTGTCGTGTTGTGTTTGAACATTATAAATTTATTGTAAATTTTACTACTTTCTACCTTTTTACTCTTGCTTTAAAACCCTTTCATCACTTTTTTTATTTAATAATTATTTTGAAATTTAAGCCCATTTTATATTTTAATAAATAATAATTTTCCACTTCTTAAATAATCATACATTTGTATTTATTTTAACTAGCGGTATTTGCTACTGCGCAATCTTAGTGGACAAAATAATCTGATTGGCTGTCTGAGCTGGACAGCAGTCTGACGAGTTTTTTGCACTAGGCCAGTTCAAGCCCTCGAAGAAGGAGAGAATCTGATACGGAGAGGAATTGAATTATTCGAGTTAGTTGTGACCCTGACCTTTGTGGCACAAACCTAAAAATCAATAGTTTTCTCCTCTTATCATAACACATGTATGTGCAAAGTTTCATTAACATATGACATGTGGTTCTCAAGCCAAAAGTTGACGCCTGGACGCCCAGACTTCAGTGCAACTCCGCTAAAAATTTACTTCTGAAATCAATTTCCAGAGTGATTACACCTTATGTATGTAAGCTGCATTCTGATTGGTTCATAGCAATGGTATTCTTTGGCAAATACCCATTCACTGAGACGCTTGTCATGGTATTTGTCCCGGAGTCATCTTTCATTTTGATGAATGAGACATTCATGATATTAAACAGATATATCATGAACATTGTGGTATTTCCCAATAAAGGCTACGCCAAGGGCAGCATGATACAACCGCAGCATGTCAACCATTTCAACAAAAGTAGTTTAAAGTGAATGTGCAGTAAAGAGCTTGACTCAATAATTAGATGGACACAAAAAGAAGCTTGACACAGTTATTAGCTTGACACAACCTAGGGAAAAAATCAACCCTTTTGATCACTTATTGATAAAAAACCCTCTAAGGGCTATGCAAAATGTGTACTATCAACTAAAAGCTTACATCAAGAGAAATACATGAAAAAAATTCCATCGAAATCTGATGAAAAATAAAGATTTGACATATTCAGAAAAATTGCTATTTTGGCCCCTTTGACTCCTTGTAGCTCGGAAATGGTAAGAGCTACGCCAAATCGATTGACATAGGCCTGAAAGCTTAGTTCAAGAGGAATCCAAAGAAATAAATCCCATCAAAATCCGATGAAAAATAATGATTTGACATATTTAGAAAAATTGCAATTTTAGCCCCTTTGACTCCTTGTAGCTAGGAAACGGTAAGAGCTACACCAAATCTGTTGGCATAACCCTGAAAGCTTAGATCAAGAGGAATCCAACGAAATAAATCCCATTGAAATCTGATGAAAAATAATGATTTGACATATTTAGAAAAATTGCAATTTTGGCCCTCTCACCCCTTGGAGCTCCGAAACGGTAAGAGCTGCACCAAATCCGTTGGCATACTGTTGAAAGCTTAGATCAAGAGGAATCCAAAGAAAAAAATCCCATCAAAATCCGATGAAAAATAAAGATTAGACATATTTAAAAAAATTGCAATTTTGGTCCCTTTGACCCTTTGTAGCTCGGAAACGGTAAGAGCTACACCAAATCGAATGGCAGACTACTGAAAGCTTTGATCAAGAGGAATCCAAAGAAAAAAATCCAATCAAAATCCCCTGAAAAATAAAGATTTTACATATTTAGAAAAAATTCAATTTGGCCCCTTTGACCCCTTGTAGCTCAGAAACAGAAAGAGCTACGCCAAATCTGTTGGCATACTGTTGAAAGCTTAGATCAAGAGGAATCCAAAGAAAAAAATCCCATCAAAATTCGCTGAAAAATAAAGATTTTACATATTTAGAAAAATTGCAATTTGGCCCCTTTGACCCCTTGTAGCTTGGAAACAGTAAGAGCTACACCAAATCTGTTGGCATACTGTTGAAAGCTTAGATCAAGAGGAATCCAAAGAAAAAAATGCCATCAAAATCGGATGAAAAATAAAAATTTTAAATAAACTGCAAATTTGCAATTATCTCGTGAGCCGTACATGCTACATGAAATCCATTGGCATACAGCAGATTAATAATTTCCTCAGCAGAACACTGAAACAAACCCCATCAAAATCCAATAAATAATAAAGATTCTACAGTCAAATATGTGAAAAAAACCCGATTTCACCCCTTTTTGGCCCCTTTTTCTAAAACAGGCAGGGCCACCAACTCAAAATTAAAACCTCTGTTTACGTGTGTGCCAAGATACATCATACTAAAATTTCATAAAGATTCGTCTGCTAGAAGCAAAGTAATGCTGTCCACAGACGCCAAAGATGCCAACGCCATACCATTATACGACCGCAAAGTTTTTGCGGTTGTATAAAAATACAAGTCTTGGGTCTAAATTTCCCTTGCCTCTCAGACTTGGGAAATTTTACCGGCCAGTGACTTGTATTTTTTGACAAATTCCCCTCCTTATCATGATATATCTGTTCAAAAGACCAGTTTTTGTTAAGACCATAATTTTGGCCTTTTCATTCCTTCCACAAACCTAAAACATGTTTAAAAATCCAATCTGGTAAAAATTTAGACAAATTTTGTTCCTTGGCTGATTTTGGCTTTACTTTTAGATCATATTGGGCATTTGTTCTCTATTAGTTTTTTTAAATATATTTGATTTTATGGTCTTCCAAACGTTAAGATTTTATTTGCACTGAAGAGACATAAGTTGTCGAAATGCGCATATGCAGAATTTAAATTCACAGTAACTTCGGTATTTAGTTAATTATTTCACCTGATAGTTGTTCATATACCTAGGAACAACTGACTGATAATACTTTATTTTTAAATAAGGACTTTATCACAAACCCATTAGTAAGGAGTGCATTCAGATGAAAATCGCTTTCACAATACAACTTATTATTTCATATCAAATTTAGAATAATTTAAACTATACAAGCCAAGAAATCTTTGACAGAAAAAATTGTTGACAGACAGAAGGACAGACAGACAGACAAACAAAATGAACCATAGGGCAACCGCATGTTGATGACGGGCTCTCATGGGCATGATGCATTACAAAATGGTAAAGTCAGAAAAATAATATAAATACGAGAGAAATATATATATGAAAAAGAAAGGATATTGGGTAAATGTCAAGGAGACAAGATCCCATCTCAGGTTAAAACGACCTAAAACAAAACATCTAGTTAATGTAATTCATGAAAAAAGAGCTTTGTCTTTATGAAATTGAAATTTCTATATAAAATAATGATGGTTAAACATCTTTGACTGTATTTTATCAGTGTGCAAATTTCACAACATTTTCCAAACATCCTAACTTTACAGTGACCCAATAATTTCTTGTGTGATGGCCAGGGATTTACATACCCTTCTATCAAGTTAGGTCCCTGGGAACCACTTAATAAAGTTAACTGGGTCCTACTAAAAAAATGTGGGTCCCGGAAGTCACAAATTTTTGACAGTATGCATGGGCACATATATTCCTGTAACTAATGGTATCATCCAAGGGAATACAGAAAATTAATTTGAAAATAACAAATGGTTTTGAGAGTTTGTCGTGCTGATCACCATGATCACCAGTTTAAATATTCTTTCATGGCAAATGAGCTAATAAACGATTCTACATATAGTTTGGTGACAGATATGCATAACAGGTTCATATGATAATTATGATGCATCCAATAGGAGGCATATTGCAATAAAAAATGTGACCTGATATTTTTATTTGCATACATGTACCAGATGCATGTTTTATGCATCCCGTAAATCCCTGGTGATGGTTAGTTTGGTGATACTAGCTGGCATTATTGTCTTCTAAAGATCAAAACAAATTCAACTAGAGGTGAATATTGTTCACCTCTAGTTGAAGACCTTCAGGCGACATCAAGGTGTAGACAGGAATAAAAGCCCTGTCCTTGATAAACTGGAGTTTTCTATGTATCGTGTGCGTCTTTGTCACATGTACATTAACTCCATATCTTTTCATTTTTTCATACTAATTACTGAAAAAAAACTGACATGTGCACGGATAGAGATGCTTCAAACATGCAAGTCCAAAACTTGCCAATTGATAGAAAAAATTTCAGAATGCTACTGGTAATAATGGGGTTGATTCTTATTTTACTGTTTATTATACTTACAAATTATTACCAAGTGCCTTTATTCTGGTAGCATTCAGATATTCCATCAGCTTTGGATCACTCCATTCATCCCCAACAAATGTTGGTCCACTTTCCTGAAAAAAGATAAAGAAAAATTCAATTTATATAAAATAAAGCTTATGATGATGTTAATAAATAGCCTTGCCAGTGCATGATACTCATGTCCATGATTCTTGAAATTTAAAACTCCATCTAAATCAGACTTGATAATGGCCTTCTGATATGTATCAATTATTTCATGTGATTTTAAACAGTAAACCAGAAAATGTGTCTGTAAGACACAGATGCCCCGCCAATAAATTTATCGCAAAATGCATTGTGATGAAATGCAAAATTTAAACAAAGTCATTCAACCATAAAATGTAGGTTATGAACACCAAATTAATTGTGAAATAGCCAGATCTCCTGTGAATGAATTTTACAGTAAAATATAATGATGCTACAATACATAGAAGTTGAGAAATAGACTTAAATGCAAAACTTAACCAAAGTCACTGAGGCATAAAATGTAGGTCAAAGCCATTTATTGTCAATAATTTGGGTAGTACTCATCAAGGCAATAAATTTGATGAAACATCATTGTCCTATAATGTGTAGTTGTTGAGAAATGGACTTTAACACAAAACTCAACCAGAGTCACTCAAGCATGAAATGTAGGTCAAAGAGTCAAACTTCCTGGTGAACTCTGGAGTACTATCAAATATCTACCTACTGCACTACTATTATTGTTCAACCTCTTACAGTTTCTGAGAAATGTACCTTAACGCAAAACTTAACCGGACGTACGGTGGTACAGACAGAAGGACGGACAACGGTAACACTATATGCCCCTTCCACATTTGTGGGCGGGGCATAAAAAACATAAGGGGAATTTCTTCTGTCATATTCAACATTTCTGCAAAGCTTCAAGAAAAGTGATCAAAGTGTTCTCTAGTTTAAAGTTCAATGTGTGCATGGAAATTGCAATTTCATGCTTTTTGGAAATAATCAAAGTCCCATAACTCTAGAATTAAAAATCCACCGACAAGATAAAACAATAGCAAGCTTTCTTCCATCATATAAGGGCTGATACAACAGAAACAAAAACAACTAGCCCAGACTTATAATTTTAGCTTCAGATATACAGACAATGTACTTTCTCTTAATAACCCAAGATTTAAAGAATATTTACATCGTATCTACCCCAATGAACTTGAAATTAAAGAGACAACCGATACTCCCGATTCTGCTTCATACCTTGACCTTTTGTTATACATTGACGAACATGGACGTCTGAAATCTAGATTATATGACAAACGTGATGATTTTGACTTTCCAATTGTGAACTTTCCCTTTCTCTGCAGCAATATACCTGCATCCCCAGCGTATGGAGTATATATTTCACAATTAATTCGTTACTGTAGAGCGTGCAGTATATACAGTGACGCAAAGAGCAAAAGCACTGTCACAAAAACTGCTGAGTCAGGGATATGTTCAGCTTTCATTACTTTCATCCCTTCAGAGATTCTATGGCCGTCACCACGACATCATAGATAGATATGAAATGTCAGTGTCACAAATAAAAACTGACATTTTCAGCTAGATTCGCGTCTTCCCGGATTTGACATTACCGGTTTTGACTTTACCCTGGATTGACCCACTGACAGTGTGACGGGTGCTGTGCACAGAGCAGGACATGCTTACCCTTCCGGAGCACCTGATGTCACTCTTGTTTATTGAGAGTTCACACTGTTAGTGCTTTAGTTTTTTGTGTTGTATATGTAATATTCGTGTGTTTTTGTGGGCATGTGGCGTCTTTGGTCTTCCGTCTTTTGGTGTTCTTGCTTTTGCCTTGTCTCTGGACTTTGATTTGTGTAATCTTGTGCTTTGTTCCTTCGGTATTCTACTGCCGTTGTTTTATCCAAAATCCTGCAATGTTTCAAGGAAAATGATTGAAGCGTTCTCTAGTTAGAGTACAACATGTGGAGGGAAATTGCAATTTCACGCTTTTTTGAAATAATCAAAGTCCCATGTCTCTGCAACGAAAAATCCACCCACAAAATAAAACATTACGGAGCTTTCTGCCATCATAAACAACAATACTGCAAAGTTTCAAGAAAAATTATCCAAGCGTTCTCTAGTTAAAATATGACGTGTGGACAGAAATTGCAATTTCATGCTTTTTTGAAATAATTAAAGTCCCATAACTTAGGAACAGAAAATCCACAAACAAATAAAACAATAGGGAGCTTTCTTCTGTCATACCCATTTATCCTGCATAGTTTCAAGAATAAAGGGCTACGCCGAGTGCAGCATGATACGACCACAGCATGTCGTCCACTGAAATTTGAAAAAGTGTAATTTAAAGTGAGTATGGACATAGAAAAGAGCTTGACACAATAATTAGATGGATGCAATAAGGAGATTGATCAAGTAATTAGCTGGACACAAACTAGGGAAAATAAAAATTAGCACTTATGACTCCTTATGATTCCTCTTTGACCCTTTATAGCTCAGAAACGGTAAGAGCTACGCCCAATCCATTGACATGATGCTGAAAGCTTATATCAAGAGGAATCAAAAGAAAAAAATCCCATCGAAATGCGATGAAAAATAAAAATTTTAGGTAATCTGTAAATTTACGATTTTGGCCCCATTCGGCCCCTCATAGCTAGGGAACGGCAAGAGCTACGCCAAATCCGTTGACTGCTACTGAAAGCTTACATCAAGTAGAATTCAAAGAAAAAAACCCATCGAAATCCGACAAAAAATAAAAATTTTATGTTATCTGTAAATTTACGATTTTGGCCCCCTTCGGCCTCTCATAGCTCGGAAACGGTAAGAGCTACGCCAAATCCGTTGACATAAAATTGAAAGCTTACATAAAGAGGAATCCAAAGAAAAAAATCCCATCGAAATCCGTTGAAAAAAAAATATTTTAGGTTATCTTAACTTTACAATTTTGGCCCCCTTCAGCCCCTCATAGCTCCGAAACGGTAACAGCTATGCCAAATCTGTTGGCATACTACTGAAAGCTTACATCAAGAGGAATCCAAAGAAAAAAATCCCACGAAAAATAAAAATTTTAGGTTATCTGTAAATTTACAATTTTGGCCCCTTCAGCCGCTCATAGCTCGGAAATGGTAAGAGCTACGCCAAATCTGTTGACATAGTCATGAAAGCTTACATCAAGAGGAATCCAAAGAAAAAAATTCCATCGAAATCCGATGAAAAATAAAATTTTTTGGTTATCTTTAAATTTACGATTTTGGCCCCCTTCGGACCTCATAGCTGGGTAAGGAAACAAGTTACCAAAAATCTAATAGTAGAGCGCTACGATAATTTTTCATAAGGAATCCTTTGGAATCGGACTAAAAATAAAGCAAGAGGCTCTCAAGAGCCTGTATCGCTCACCTGGACCATGGCTGACATAAATAAAAGGCATTTCCAATAGGAAACACAAAATTTAACTGAATACTTTTTTTCCTAAAATTACAGTGTTCTTGTTTGGTTTCCATGGCAACCAAAAGCTCCACTGTCCATTACAACCCATAACAGAACACCATTCAAAAAAAATTTGGGCAGGGGTTCCCCTTATAATCAAGGTAATACATGTTGCTGAAATTAAAACATTCAGACCACAATTCAAATAAAAATTCAAAAATTTGGGCAGAGGTTCTAATTGGACTAGTAGTTTCTGAGGAGAAGATCTTTGAATATACATTCCATAGGGCCAAATGCTAAAACTATGTTCCCTTTGGTTGCCATCTTGGATGAGGGATGGACCTGCCAGATACATATGTACCCTTTTTGGACGGTACAATCTAAGGGCCATTGTGACTAAATTTGGTTATAA
>MJUU01072691.1:40077-62631 GCA_002080025.1 Modiolus philippinarum
GGCCATCTTGGATTAGGTACTGACCTGCCGGATACCTTTTTTGGAAGGGACCATCTAAGGACAATTGTGACTAAGTTTGGTTATAGTTGGACTGGTAGTTTCTGAGAAGAAGATCTTTGAATGTGTTTACCCATAGGGTCCAATGTTAAAACTTATGTTTCGCGCTGACGGCCATCTTGGATGAGGTACGGACCTGCCGGATACCTTTTTTAAAGGGGACCATCCAAGGACTATTTTGACCAAATTTGGTTCCAATTGGCCCAGTGGTTTCAGAGGAGAAGATCTTTGAATGAAAAGTTTACGCCCGACAGACAGAAGGGCGCCGGACGCCAAGTGATGGCAAAAGCTCACCCTGGCATAGCCAGGTGAGCTAAAAATGAAATTTTTGAAATTCGCCCCTTTTGGGCCCAATTTATCTCGTGAACAGTACATGCCAAATGAAATCCATTGGCATACTTCAGATTGGAAATTTTCTTAGGAGTTTACTGAAAGAAACCCCATCAAAATCCGATAAATAATAACATGAATAAAGATTCTACAGTCAAATATGTGAAAACAACCAATTTAACCCCTTTTAGCCCCTTTTTCTAAAACGGGCGGGGCCCGGAACATAAAATTATAGCCTGGGCTAAAGCATGTGCCAAGAAACATCATACTAAAATTTGAAAATGATCTGTTCACTGGAACCAAAGTTATGCTGTCCACAGACACAAAAATACCCAATTTTACCCCTTTTTGGCCCCTTTTTCTGAAACCCGAAATTAAAACCCGGAATAGCCATTATGCCAAGAAACCACATACTGAAATTTGAAGATGATCCGTCCACTAGAAACAAAGTTATGCTGACCGCAGACGCAGACACAGATGCAGACGCCGACGACTGCGCCATACTATAATACGACCGCAAAATTTTTGCGGTCGTATAAAAATTATCAAAGCGTTCTCTAGTTAGAGTATGATGTATGGACAGACAGATGGACACTGGTATACCATAATACGTCCCGTCAAAGACGGGTGTATAAAAACTGTGATGACAATATGTTTTATTAACTTTTCCTTTCAAGAAATAGTGCCGAACAAAGCACAGCATAAGAACACAAAACACTGAACAGAGCATGCAGAGGTATATATTCCTACTTCAGTGTTGACGCAAACTAAGTTTGATATTCCTCTGCAGTTGTTTGGATTAGCTGGTATAGTGTATAGTGGGAAATTTTCGCAAGTTTCTAATTTTTGCTATATTAGCAAAGTTTCTGGAAGGTGGAAATGAAAGTCAGTATATCTTTACATATGTCTTTCCCTTACACAATTTATACGACCATAGCACATGTACATAATGTAGTTTGAAAGGGTTTCCAAGAATTAGAAATTACAACATTTTCCGTAGGATCAAATGTTAAACTAAGATCTGCAGTGGCAGCCATCCTGGATTAATGATAGGTACTTGATTAATAGTATTTGTTTAATGAACAATTACCATGTCTACCGGTAGTTAATATCAACTTGATATATGAAACGGTTTTCAAGAATTAACAATTTCCTTTATTTTCCTATAGGGTCCAGTGTTGAACTAATACTGGTATCTGCAATGTAGGCCATCTTGGATTTATTCTGTTTTTGATCAGTACTAAAATCATACATTTGTTTAATGACCATTATCATAATTATGTTACCATGACGAGTTAAAATCAACTTGATACATGCATGATACCTGTGAACTTTTAAAAATGGTCAAGAGGGATTTGATGTACGAGACAGCTCCAAGTAAACCTCAAAACCTATAAAGAGTCCTTCAAATCTACTCCACTCTTGTTAGCTCATCTGGCCTAAAATTGTGTTTGATTAGTCAGAGGACCAAACAACATGGCTGCCATTACTAAAAGTAGCACATAGAGGTAAATTGCTGTTTTTGGCAAATAATTCAAAACCCAAGTTAGAGAAACAGGTATCAAAAATTTGTCATAGGGTAAAGTAATCAGCATGACAAGATTTACCTGCCCTTAAACTTTGAAAAAACTGATGACCCTGTTTTGGAGTTATTTCCCTTTTTTCCATAATATTTTCAAAGTTTTGATATTATTTATTCAAAATCTATAACAGACAGAGGTCAACTTTAAATTGTAAAAATGTTCATCATGTTTCCGAGCATCACCAACTTTTAATCTATAAGTTAAAGCAAATTTCTGGCAAACACAAAATGCACAAAACATTATGTGAAGAAGTTTACAATGTTTGAAGAAAAAAAAATGTACATGTACAAAATTTGGCAGAAAAATACAAAATATACTTCAAAAGATTAAAACAGCTTATCTGTTTAACCCTACTGGTGTTCGCAATGCCCCTTGTCAGGTATTTTGTAATTTCAATAGAAATTAATTTGTGTCATTATACCAACAAAATTATAAGTTTCTTTTATCACATGATTTGTTTTTGTAAAATCTTTCTTTTAAAATTCCGATTCTGGTTTTTATAGCTCATGCACAAACACACCAGCCAATACAATGTTTATGTAAAACAAGGTCATGCTGTGTTCAAGACCCAATATTGCAGAGTACAGATCAATTTTCGAAAGCTTAATTGCATTTTTCGAAAGTGTTGTACTCAAGGATTCAAAGCAATTGGTTTCCATGTAAGTTGTCTACTTTTATACATTGTAAATCTAATTAATTAGTCTACGGCACCCAGACACACTGGCCTGCTCTATAACAATTAAACCTGATAAACAGGGTGAGAAACTCTTGACATGGCAAACATTTTGTATTGAAGAATAGTGGCACAAGAAGGACCCAATCTGGAAAAAAATCAATCTAGGTAAGAATTATGTATATGCCATGGTGACATGGTCCATCACAAGTCAAAGAACAGCTACATATGACATGTACTGATAAACATCATTTGCAGACATTAGACACCAATTTTAGTGGTTTCTTGTCATATTAATGAAGCATGATATCTGACTTATACTTCAAAAGGTGCAACAAACCAGTCGTATCTGGGTACTGATTAACAGATAGGGCATATTAATTTGATGTCAGTACGGATTTGTCTCCCTTTCGAAGAAGGTAAATCTGATGACTAAAAATAATTGCACGGTGAGATTCAAATAATAAAATCAGGCATATAAAAGATTTGTTTTATATGTTTTATATGTTTCTTTAAAAATACAAAATATATTGTTCGCTATGAATTCCTTAAATTATTGACAAGTTGATATCAGAAAGGCTTTTATCTACGTAGCAAGTTTTACTTTGTACTTTTTGTTAGATAGGTTTTTAGTCATACCGGCCGAAAGTTTATTTTACTTCCGGTTTTCCTCCCCAAAGTTTCGATAAAACTATTTCGTCCCTAAAGCAGGAGTATTCTGCTAGGAAACGATGTCAAGCTTCTTAAGACAAAATTCCAACTTTTTCACAGTTTTGGGGACAAGTTTTTGTGTCGGTCTTGGAGGAACAATTCTTTATTTAAGACTGACAAGTACTTTTTTGCGCGAGATAAATCGACTGTCGTCGTCAATAGAAACACTAAGAGCAGAAATAGATGTTTTGAATGAAAGACTTGCAGAAAAATCGAAATGGAAGAAAAAACGGTCCGGATTTTATTCTGTCATCAGTGCAAGTAGTGGTGATGAGACCGATAACTATGAGGATGCATTGGGAGGGTAGAATATCTTGATAATCAATCTGACTCTTTAATGCCTTTACTTTAAATTGATACCAATGCTTTCATATAGGCCAGAAAATGTGCACAAATTACAGTCATCTTGTTTTGTAACATCCCTTACCCTTATGCTTACATACAATAGGAAGGTTCGCCGTGACGTCACAGACTTGAAAAGGTAAATTTGGTTGGCAAGAATTCATGTTAATTAATAAGGGTCATAAAAATGTCATTTTCAATTCACTCGTTCTAAATTGTTAATTGAGGTATCATGATAATTCTTTTTGATTTAAATTCTTGAATGTTTACACTTTTACAGGGTATCATTTTTTTAAATAAATTTATCTTCAATATCTATATAATTAGCGTTTTTGTAAAGTATATAAAATTCGGCAATTTTTATACTTTTTAAAACTGCGTAAATTTTTTTCTGCACAAAATTTTAAAAATGTAAATCGACAGAAAAATTATGACAATCTTAAAGTTTACTACACAGTTTGCAGATCCAAAATCGGATGAATAATGAAAAAATGACAACAGATAAAAAATTCTTTTACTTTGTTATAAAGTGGTCTTACTACGACTTTGCCAACCAAAAATGCTAATTTGCATATGTAAATTAGATTTTATGACATCACTAATGAGGTTCGCGAACCTTCCTATTGTAACAATTGTTACAAGAATTGAGCATGTTGAGACCAATATCTAGAGACTTGTTTACACAGAGGTCCACCGCGTACCACTGCTTTTTATATCAGGTTCCCGCAATTTCTACATCACAGAATTGAAATATTACATCATTATTCAAATCTTGATTAATCCATTACGTCACAAGGTTATAAATTCAGAGACAATTGTCAGGTTATTCCAGGCTTTCCGAAAGTTGAAAAGTTCTGCCAGTCATTTGGTCCAACAAGCCAGAAAAATTGCCTGACCGAAAGTGAACTTGCCGGACCATTATGACAAAAATCCGGAAAAAAAATTGTGTTTCCGGTTCTGATGTACAAAATCAGAAGTCAGCCATTAGCAATTTCGTAGTCAAAATTGGATAAAGCTTACAAATTCTTGAGCAAAAATTTAATAAAGCAAGCAATGTTATAGTTTAAAGACCGGTTGAAACATTTTCTATTGACATGCAGATAAACAGAGGCAACAACCAATGGCAAGATGAAATCTCTTTCCAGTCCTTTTGTCCGACATGGATTATAATTCGCCGGTCCAGACTCAAAAATGCGGGTCAGGACCGACGGACCGGCACATTTTTTAAAACCTGTTATTCGGAGACAAAATATCGAGTTTGAATTCATGTATACTTAACTTTACACTTATGTTGAAATGATTAAATGGCTTGAATCTTTTTGGATCTACTTCTTGGCCTAAGGGAAATCCTTATTCATAAACATATTATAAATTATGCCCCTTTGAAGTAGAAAAGGACTATTTGAGTACCCCCAGCGTCGGCGTCTACGTCCGTGTCTGCATCCACGTCCGCATTTAGATATATATCTTGGTAACTATGAAGGGTAGGATGTTACAGATGCATCTTTGGCTATCTCACAGCCTCCAAGAAAATTAGGTCTCTTTGACCTATATTTTCTGCTTGAATGACTTACATTTAAGTTTACGTCAGAGTTCAGATCTCAGTCACTATTCATGGTAGGATCCTGTAACCTTGCATATGCATGCATCTCTGATGGTAGGTCAGCATCCAGGCAAAATTAGGTCACTTTGACCTATATTTTCCTCCTGAACGACTTTTATTCAAGTTTACGTCCGAGTTCAGATCTCAGTCAATATACATTGTAGGATCATATAACCTTGCATATTCATGCATCTCTGATGGTAGGTCAGCATCCAGGCAAACTTAGGTCACTTTGACCTATATTTTTTGCTCGATTGACTTGCATCCAAGTTTACTTAAGAGTTCAGATCTCAGTCACTATACATGTTAGGATCATGTAAACTTGCATATACATGCATCTCTGACAATGTGCCATAACGAGGCGAACTTTGTAATCATTGATTACCTATGTTTAATGTTCAAAAGTAATTTTTAAAGGTTTCAATCTCTCTTTTGAATATTTAGATGTCATCCATAACAGAAAAGTTTCTTCAAGAACGAAAACTTATTATTGAAAATGACAGTGTAATATGTTTTTTTTTTGTTACTTTTTTAAAAAGTGTTTTGGGTTAATTAAATTACAAACATATTCCAGATAATTAAAAAACACAAATTACCAAACATCGAAGTCCATTAGATATATTTATAACAAATATATGTCCTTGAACCAAATCAGAACAAGTTCCACATGAAAGGGGAATAATTAACAAAATAACCAATCAACATTGGGACTATCATGACTATTAAAACACAAGTCCAAGTACATTTGTAATTATTCAAGTAATAGCATAATTGAGATTAACAAAAAAAATTATTATAGTCTTATTTGATTGAAGTCTATATTCATGATATTCTTGTTGTAGTTTAGAATTATTGATCTTTCTTGAAGGAACTCTATCTTCTGTTGTGATTTACAACGGACTTTTAATTAAAAAAAAAACTAGATGTTGTCAGAAACGGCAGCTATCCCCGCACTCCCTGTTTGACACAGAAAAGAGTTGTTGTACACCCTTGGCATAATTTTTTCATTATTTTTAAATCTACCTATTGATAATCATTATTGTTACTAAAAGAATTGTAGGATATATGGTTGCTAAGTAGAATTCCAAAAAATAAGTGGTCTTTGGGACTTTCAGGAAATTTACCAAGATTGGAATCAACTGATCAATATTTTTGAAATCCAGTTGATGAAAATGTTTTTCCTAAACTAAATAAACAATTTAAGTATGGTTGCTAGGTAGAATTCCAAAAAAAAAGTGGTCTTTGAGACTTTCAGGAAATTTACCAAAATTGGAATCAAATATTTTTGAAATCCAGATTTATGAAAATGTTTGTCCTAAACTACACAAACATTTTAAGTATGGTTGCTAGGTAGAATTCCAAAAAATAAGTGGTCTTTGAGACTTTCAGGAAATTTACCAAAATTGGAATCAATTTTTTTTTGAAATCCAGATTTATGAAAATGTTTGTCCTAAACTACACAAACATTTTAAGTATGGTTGCTAGGTAGAATTCCAAAAAATAAGTGGTCTTTGAGACTTTCAAGAAATTTACCAAAATTGGAATCAAATATTTTTGAAATCCAATTTATGAAAATGTTCGTCCTAAAGTACACAAACATAAATGTATGGTTACCTGAGGTAGAATTCCAAAAAATAAGTGGTCTTTGAGACTTTCAGGAAATTTACCAAAATTGGAACCGCCTTTCAGAATCCTAAGTTTTCAGAATTTTGTTTTTACCAAACACTTGTCAGAATATAAGATAATATGCCAGAATTTAAAAAAAATATGTGTCTTTGACATTTTCAGGAAATTTACCAAAGTTGGAACCGGAACCAAAATTCAAAAGCTTATTGCAAATCTGTAGACTATCTGCAACAATTCTGCATAAAGATTTGATCCCTTAATCCAAAAATGTAGTAGGAGTTTGCGTCACATGCCGCATGTGTCTAATCCACATCTTTGGGTCTTTGTTAAAATTGACATCATGGGGCCTCTTGTTTGCACCAAGACCAATATCAAAAATCCGAAAGCTTATTGCACATCTACAGACTATATGCAACAATTCTATAACAAAATTAAAACCCTAAATCCATTAATGTAGAAAAGTTTGTGTCACATGCCACATGTGTAAAAATTGACATCATGGGGCCTCTTGTTTGCACCAAGACCTATATCGAAAATGCGAAAGCTTATTGCGCATTTGCAGACTATATGCAACAATTCGACAACAAAATTAAATCCCTAAATCCAAAAATGTAGGAGGAGTTTGAGTCACAAGAAAAGTGTGACGGACGGACGGACTGACGAAGCTTATTACATTATCCCGGAACTTTCTTCTAAGTGCCAGGATAAAGATTGGAACTGTAAAAACAACTTTATAATGTCTCAAAATGAATAAATTATTTTCAATGAAATGTTTGGTGGACACTTTTAGGTGTTCCGTGATTTTTGTCTCGCCCGCGACGAAAGGCGCGGAAAGCATGACAGAGGCATACAAAGTATGACAGCGTCGACAGCGTAAACTTTGATGTTAAGTTTTTGTGATTAGGTCAGTTACTCAGTAAATAGTAGTGGTAGTTCAATGATATTTGGTATATAGGTCGGTCTTGGGTAGAACATGTCAGTCTGGCAGGTGACTTGTCCTTGACCTCAATTTCACGGTCTAAGGCCACATTAAGTTTTTCTGCTTAAGACCATTTCTTAATAACTAGAGGTGGTAGGTTGATAATATTTGGTATGTAGGTTGGTCTTGGGTAGTACATGTCAGTCTGGCAGGTGACTTGTCCTTGACCTCAATTTCACGGTCTAGTTGGCACGTTAAGTTTTTCTGCTCAAGTCCCTTTCTCAATAACAGGAAGTGTTAGGTAGATAATATTTAGTATATAGGTTGGTCTTAGGTAGTACATGTCAGTCTGGCAATTGACTTTTGTCCTTGACCTCAATTTCACGGTCCAGTGGCCACTTTAATTTTTTCTTCTTAAGTCCATTTCTCAATTACTAGAAGTGGTAGGTTGATAATATTTGGTATGTGGGTTGGTCTTGGGTAGTACATGTCAGTCTGGCAGGTGACTTTTGTCCTTGACCTCAATTTCAAAGTCTAGTGAGCATGTTCACTTTTCTGATAAGTTCACTTAGATTTCACATCAGTTTAGAGGCCAGCAGGGAGGGGCAAGACATCTTTTAGGGACTCTTCACTTGTTTTTTTAGGTGTTTGGTTGTGTTTGGTGATGATCAGCGGTAAAAAGATGCACCCTTGAATTTATTGTTATATGATAATAGTTGCAACCTATGAAGGGCTTCAAAAAGAAATTCCCCTTTCATAAGTTTGTGATTAATGGTTTTAATTCTGTAGTATTAAGGTCAAATTTCATAAGTTCAGTATTGTCACACTAAGTTTTGTACAACCTAATGTCATCTACTTCATGTAATTCCATAAATCACTTTGGGATACAAAGATAAATTTCAATGTCTATACAGTAGGAAGCATTCAAAAAGTGGCATTATGAAAAATATTGTTATTATTTACTAACTTTATATTTCTATTCTGCATGCCTGTTTCATCCAACCACTAAGACAAAACTAAGCTTTAGTACCGTTACCTATCATACAAAATGGTAGAAAAAAACAAACAGCTAATGAATCCAGGTATCAAGTCAACAGTCTCTCTACATTAGAAGGGCTTTTTTGAAACCCTTGATTAAAGTATTATTTTGGGATAGTTAATATTAATTATATTACGGTAATTAGTATTAAACTTATTTTTGAGTTCATCCATTTCTTCTTCATGTATTTAATGTTACTTCTTTTACTTTTTTGTACTTTACAGTACAGCCATGGTCGATTGGTGAATTTCCTTGCATCTACCAAAATATTCCACTAATTTTCATGCAAAATATCCACTTTTAACCACTCAAATCCACTGAAATCCACTTATCGGTAATTACCACACTTTAATTTACTTTTTGCAAAGCATTATAAAAGGTGAGGCAATTAAGTGGTTTGAGTGAATTTAGGTGGGTGGACAACATAAAATTGAACACTCAAATCCACTCATTTCCACTTTTGTGGAAAATTACCATTCCACTATGGCTGTACTGTAGTTTTATTTATTCTTCATTTCCACAAGTTCAAATTCTAACTATAAAAATATGACTTGTTAACAAATTAATGTAATTATCCCCACACTTTTCTAAAGAAAATGCGTGGATATTGTTTTGGTCCCGTCCGTCAGTCCATCTGTCTGTCCATCTGTCTGTTAGATGGACCTTGTCAGTAGAACTCCTTCCTCATTTTTGGAGTTTATGGATTTAATTTTGTTATAGAATTGTTGCATATAGTCTGCAGATGCGCAATAAGCTTTCCTTTTGATATTGGTCTTGGTGCAAACAAGAGGCCCCATGATGTCAATTTTGACACTTGTGAGCTTGTCAGTGAAACTCCTCCTACATTTTTGAATTTATGCATTTAACTTTGTTATAGAATTGTTGCATATAGTCTGCAGATGGGCAATAAGCTTTCATATTTTTGATATTGGTCTTGGTGCAAACAAGAGGCCCCAAGATTTCGATTTGGACACATTTGAGCTTGTCAGTGGAACTTTGATTTGGACACATTTGAGCTTGTCAGTGGAACTCCTCCTACATTTTTGAATTTATGGATTTAATTTTATTATAGAATTATTGCATATAGTCTGCAGATGCGCAATAAGCTTTAGGATTTTTTATATTGGTTTTGGTGCAAACAAGAGGCCCCCATGATGTCAATCTTCATGCATGTGAGCTTGTTAGTGGAACACCACCTATGTTTTTGGATTTATGAATTTAATTTTGTAATAGAATTGTAGCATATAGTCTGCATATGCCCAATAAGCTTTAAGATTTTTTATATTGGTCTTGTTACAAACAAAAGGCCCCAAGATGTGGACTTTGACACATGTGAGCTTGTCAGTGGAACTCTGTTTTCTGTGTCAAACAGGGAAGTGTGGGGATGACCATCATCTCTGATGGCACCATTTCTAGTTGATATTAGTTGAAATTGCACATCATATCAAGTCTTTAAAGCAATTTGTGTATTTCTCAGAAACTACTAATCACTGCTACTTGAAACTTTGTATGCAAGTTTATAACCATGTCCCATACTGCAAGTAGCGATTTCAGATTTGCCGGACGTCTACTTCCTTTTTACCGACTTATTTAATTTACAAGATCTTTTGTCAATTGTAGAGACTTTTTGAACAGTTTTCTCAGAAACTACTAATCACTGCTACTTAATATTTTGTATGCAAGTTTATAACCATGTCCCATACCGCGAGTAGCGATTTCAGATTTGCCAGACATCTACTTCCTACCGACTTAGTTAATTTATGAGATCTTTTGTCAATTGTAGAGACTTTTCGTAACAGTTTTCTCAGAAACTACTAATCACTGCTACTTGCCTTTTTAGCTCACCTGACCCGATGGGTCAGTGTGAGCTATTGCCATCACTTGGCATCCGTCGTCAGTCGTCCTGTGTCCGTCGTCCTGCGTCCGTCTTCTGTCAACTTTTCACATTTTCATCTTCTGCTCTGAAACCACTGAAGCAAATTCTACCAAACTTACAGGGATGATGTACTAAAGGTCCTTGGCAAAGATTGCTTATTTTGTTCCGATCCGACAAAAAACATGGCGGCCAGCGCAGAACTTAGGTTTAACATTGGACCCTATGGGAAAAATCACATTTTCATCTTTCCTCTGAAACCACTGAGGCAAATTCAACAAAACTTTACAGGAATAATGTACTAGAGCTCCTTCACTAAGAATGCTCATTTTATTCTGATCTGATAAAAAACATGGCCGCCAGCGCGGAACTTAGGTTTAACATTGGACCCTATGGGAAAATCACATTTTCATCTTTTCCTCTGGAACCAATGAAGCAAATTCAACAAAACTTTACAGGAATGATGTACTAGACGTTCTTCACTATGAATGCTCATTTCTTTCCGATCTGACAAAAAACATGGCCGCCAGCGCGTAACTTAGGTTTAACATTGGACCCTATGGGAAAAATCACATTTTCATCTTCTGCTCTGAAATTATCGAAGCAAATTCAACCAAACTTAAGAGGCATTATGTACTAAAGGTCCTTAACAATGATTGCTCATTTCTTTCCGATCCGACAAAAAACATGGCTGCCAGCACGGAACAAGGTTTAACATTTGACCCTATGGGAAAATTGCATTTTCATCTTCTGCTCTGAAGCAACTGAAGCAAAGTCAACCAAACTTTACATGAATGATGTACTAAAGGTATATGAAAACTGTACTTTTCATTATCTTCTCTGAAACTATTTAAGCAAATTTAACTTAACTGTGATGGAATGGTGTGTTGAAGATCCTTTGCAAAGATTACTCATTTCAATAGGATCAGACTAAAAACACTTGGAGAACATAGCTTAATATTAGACCTCATTGGTAAAATACATCTTTTTTGGTCATGCATGGCATAGAAGCATTTTGTCAGGTGAGCAATACAGGCTCAGTCTCTGAGCCTCTAGTTGTATGCAAGTTTATAACCATGTCCCATACCGCAAGTAGGGATTTCAGATTTGCCGGACATCTACTATCTGTTTACCGACTTAGTTTATTTACGAGATCTTTTCTCAATTGTAGAGACTTTTCGTAACAGTTTTCTCAGAAACTACTAATCACTGCTACTTGAAATTTTGTATGCAAGTTTATAACCATGTCCCATACTGCAAGTAGCGGTTTCAGATTTGCCGGTCGTCTACTTTCTTTTTACCGACTTATTTAATTTACAAGATCTTTTGTCAATTGTAGAGACTTTTCGTAAAAGTTTTCTCAGAAACTACTAATCACTGCTACTTAATATTTTGTATGCAAGTTTATAACCATGTCCCATACTGCGAGTAGCGATTTCAGATTTGCCGGACATCTACTTCCTGTTTACCGACTTAGTTAATTTATGAGATCTTTTGTCAATTGTAGAGACTTTTCGTAACAGTTTTCTCAGAAACTACTAATCACTGCTACTTGCATTTTTAGCTCACCTGACCCGAAGGGTCAGTGTGAGCTATTGCCATCACTTGGCGTCCATCGTCAGTCGTCCTGCGTCCGTCGTCTGTTAACTTTTCACATTTTCATCTTCTGCTCTGAAACAACTGAAGCAAATTCAACCAAACTTTACAGGGATGATGTACTAAAGGTCCTAGACAAAGATTGCTTATTTTGTTCCGATCCGACAAAAAACATGGCCGCCAGTGCAGAACTTAGGTTTAACATTGGACCCTATGAAAAAAAATCACATTTTCATCTTTTCCTCTGAAACCACTGAGGCAAATTCAACAAAACTTTACAGGAATGATATACTAGAGCTCCTTCACTAAGAATGCTCATTTTATTCTGATCTGATAAAAAACATGGCCGCCAGCGCGGAACTTAGGTTTAACATTGGTCCCTATGGGAAAATCACATTTTCATCTTTTCCTCTGGAACCACTGAAGCAAATTCAACAAAACTTTACAGGAATGATGTACTAGAGGTTCTTCACTATGAATGCTCATTTCTTTCCGATCTGACAAAAAACATGCCACCAGCGCGTAACTTAGGTTTAACATTGGACCCTATGGGAAAAATCACATTTTCATCTTCTGCTCTGAAATTATCGAAGCAAATTCAACCAAACTTAAGAGGCATTATGTACTAAAGGTCCTTAACAATGATTGCTCATTTCTTTCCGATCCGACAAAAAACATGGCCGCCAGCATGGAACATGGTTTA
Source organism: Modiolus philippinarum (assembly GCA_002080025.1). Lineage (NCBI taxonomy): Eukaryota > Metazoa > Mollusca > Bivalvia > Mytilida > Modiolidae > Modiolus > Modiolus philippinarum. The sequence goes on from MJUU01072691.1 coordinate 53,133, forward strand.
ACATTGGGCCCTATGAGAAAATTGCATTTTCATCCTCTCCTCTGAAACGGCTGAAGAAATTCAACCAAACTTTACATGAATGATGTACTAAAGGTATATGAAAACTATACTTTTCATTATCTTCTCTGAAACTATTTAAGCAAATTTAACTTAACTGTGATGGAATGGTGTGTTGACGGTCCTTTGCAAAGATTACTCATTTCAATAGGATCAGACTAAAAACACTTGGAGAACATAGCTTAATATTAGACCTCATTGGTAAAATACATCTTTTTTGGTCATGCATGGCATAGAAGCATTTTGTCAGGTGAGCGATACAGGCTCAGTCTCTGAGCCTCTAGTTGTATGCAAGTTTATAACCATGTCCCATACCGCAAGTAGGGATTTCAGATTTGCCGGACATCTACTATCTGTTTACCGACTTAGTTTATTTACGAGATCTTTTCTCAATTGTAGAGACTTTTTGTAACAGTTTTCTCAGAAACTACTAATCACTGCTACTTGAAATTTTGTATGCAAGTTTATAACCATGTCCCATACCCCATGTAGCGATTTCAGATTTGCTGGACATCTACTTCCTGTTTACCGACTTAGTTAATTTACGAGATCTTTTGTCAATTGTAGAGACTTTTCGTAACAGTTTTCTCAGAAACTACTAATCACTGCTACTTGAAATTTTGTATGCAAGTTTATAACCATGTCCCATACTGCAAGTAGCGATTTCAGATTTGCCGGACATCTACTTCCTGTTTATCGACTTAGTTAATTTACGAGATCTTTATACCCCCACAAATGTAGTTCAGGGGGTATATAGGAATCACTTTGTCTGTCTGTCCGTCCGTCTGTCTGTCTGTCTGTCTGTGATAGCAAACAATTTTTCGTAACAGTTTTCTCAGTAACTACTCATCACTGCAACTTGTTATTTTATATGCAAGTTAAGCATGATATCCTATTCCACTAGTAGCAATTTCAGGATTGCTGGACATCTACTTCCTGTTTACTAAGTTAGTTAATTTTGGAGATCTTTTTACGCAAATTTCACAAAATGTTTAGTACACAATGGAATTGTGCAATTATAACTATTTTCGTGTCAAATTATATTGGGGATCTTCTACTCCAATGGGGAGTGGGGGTATCATTTTGTGGCCCTCAATCCACAGTACCTCTAGTTATATATAAATCTATTCCAAAAAGGAAATGAGAAGACTTATAGGCATAAACATGTTTGGCTTCAGCATGCACATTGAAAATGTGTGAATTTATAACAAAACAAACGAGGGATGTTTTTCATTTTTGCAATTAAATGGTTGTTTCAGAAGACCACAAATATAAATTACGTTAAGAAATGCAAGAATAGGGTCTGTAAGTCTCGTTAAATTTTGAAACTGCCAGGTACAATTTTTGTACCCGGAAGTTGCATTTTTCACGACAATATATGGTGTACCAAACAAAAAATTGAACGTCATAATCCAAAAACGTCATATTTTGGTGGGAAACGTTTTCGAATTTCAATTTTATCGTGAAATCTCGGTGTCACACGACGAGACTTACAGACCCTATAGAAAAAAGAAGGGAAACGGGGAATGTGACAAAGAGACACATTCCCAGTTTGAAAAAACTTTTTAAAATCACTGACTTAAACTGAAATGGGAAAAAAGTTAGCAATGATTGAATTCTGAAATCTGACTTAGTGAACATTTTTCATATCAATTGTGTGTATTTTCAAAAATTCTGTCCATGTTTTTTTTTTTTTTTTTTTTTGTTTGCCAAATACTCTCCTACATTTCAAAAATAAATTTGACACCAAACAGAGAATTAATTTTTTTTTGCCTTAACTTTTTTCACAAATTTAAAGGGAGTAAACTATGAGTTTAAGTTGAAATTTGCAGATATTACATGTATTCCAGAGGGGAAAGAATATAGGGAGGAACATTTCTTATTCATTGTCAAATAAATAATGCATTTAGTTCAACTTTTTTTAGAATACCGGTATTTCTTGAGAATGATAATAACATAAATTTGTTTTTTTAGTTCTAGTGAATTTGAAACTCCAACAGAAGGAGAAACAGATACTGAAAATAAAGAAGATAGTATAATAATAGTTGACAGAACAGACGCAGATACCTTTTACAATGAAATTGACACATTATTAGAGGGTGGAGAGACGGAAAAACAAAAGGCATATGAACTTCTACAGCAGAACAAATCTAAGGTAAATCTATATATAGAATGTACATGTATAACCCTTTTCTTTGAATAGATATTTATAACAAAAGTTAACAATTACTTCGATAGTTAAATCAGGTTTAGTACCAAAAAGGGAGTTTAAGACTAGTAAAAGGATTCTAGCTTATTTAAAAACCTTTTTTGCCTGTATTCTAGAATTATTATTTTTTTCAATTTCAAATAAAAGGGGGTTCCAACCCTTACACTTGCCAAAGAAATGTGTCTCTGTAAGTTGTCCTCCAAGCCATTAAATAATTGTATACTGTTAATACCACTAGGGCACCCAAGTGTCAAAATGTATTATACATCTGAATGGTAAATGACATTAAGGCTAAAAAATTATTATATATCGTAAATAGTGTGAACATGTTACATGTCTTATGTTTTATGCTACATATATTCCATTGAAAAGAAATGCACTTTCTTCTAAAAGTTTTTAAGTTGAAGTTCAATATCAATGGGAATTGGTTATTATCAATCATATCTTTAATGTTTGTGGACTTACCCAAATGAAAATCCCATTTTCTATCCAACATACCTGATGAAACAGAATGTTTGATTTCCAGATACATTGTTTTGACTTGGAACCTTTTTTTAAACCATACATGACAAAGTTAACATGAAAGACATTGAAGGTGCACACATTACACTTAGAAAATATGAGACCTGCCTAAAGCAAACATGCTGTGTTATTCTTTGGGGGTATCTAGAAATCAGTCTGTCAGTCCGTCTGTCAGTCTCTGTTAGGATCAGTCCATCCATGTACCTTGGCAGTGCATGTACTGAATGGCTCATTGGGTTTTGATCAAATTTTATATAGTTGAAGAATACAACCTGAAGATGTGCATTAAGTAACATTGTTGCTGCTTGAAATTCAACAGTGGAGGTTATTCAACATTTAAAAAATCATACTTTGTAGAAGGGGGGCCTTTGTCAGTGCATATTCTACTATGTAACTCTTTGATTTTAATAAAATTTTATACAATTGTAGTATACAGTCTTGAATATTGCATGAAGAAACTTGATTGCTGTATAAAATTGAAAATGCAGAAAATGTTGTATATAATTTTCATGAAAATATGGCTGGTCTACTATTTAACCATTAGAGCTTTTTAGATAGTTTCTTGACTTCTTGTTGCCTTAGGTCAATGGGGAACCTTTTGTGACACTGCCACTGTCAGATCTACTTTTTAATTAGCGATGTACATCATATTCTATTTTTAGTATATAACAGATGCAGATTTCCACTGGAGATTGTCAAAGTGTACTTATCAGTTAGCTCAAATACAGGGAGGAAAGGGAAATGCTGAAAAGAAAAAAGAAATGTTATATACAGCTAAAGATATTGCTGAAAGAGCATTACACTTGAATCAAAATTCAGCAAATTCCCATAAATGGTAAGTCAAAACTATACCATAAAGCTTCATTGAAATGAATCGTGTTTCCTTAACCTTTTAGAAATCTTTCCTTTCCTGTGTCTTTTTTTTTATACCCCTGCAAACGAAGTTTAGGGCTGTACATAGGAATCACCCTGTCTGTCTGTCCATCTGTCCACACTTCTAGTAAGCACAACTCTAGTACCACTTGAAAGATTTTGATGAAACTTAATACGAAGGAAGGACACTATATGGAGATGAGCATTAAGGAATATAATTATTGTCCAAAATCAGGAAGGGGAGATAATTTGACTTTGACTTTCTATTGATTTTGTCTGCACAGATTGCCCTGTAAGCGCAACTCCTCTCAAACTACTTGAAGGATTTTGATTAAACTTTACACAATGGAAGGCCACTATATGGAGATATGCATGAAGGAAAATAATTATTGTCCAAAACCAGGAAGGGGAGATAATTCGACTTATTCATTTCATTGATTCCGTCTGCACCAATTACCCTGTAAGCACAACTCCTCTCAAACCATTAGGAGGATTTTTATGAAACTTTACACAAAGGAAGGACACTATATGGAGATGTGCATGAAGGAATATAATTATTGTCCGAAATCAGGAAGGGGAGATAATTTGACTTTGACTTTTCATTGATTTCATCTATTCTGGTTACCTGGTAAAGCACAACTCCTCTCAAACCAATCGAAGGATTTTGATCAAACCTCACTCAAAGGAAGGACATTTTATGGAGATATGCACAAAGAAATATAATCATTGTCCGAAACCAGGAAGGGGAGATAATTCGACTTCGACTTTTTATTGATTCTGCCTGCACAGATTGCCCCGTAAGCACAACTCCTCTCAAACCACTGGAAGGATTTTGATTAAACTTTAGGCAATGGAAGGCCACTATATGGAGATATGCATGAAGGAAAATAATTATTTATAATTATTGTCCAAAACCAGGAAGGGGAGATAATTCAACTTATTCATTTCATTGATTCCCTCTGCACCAATTACCCAGAAAGCGCAACTCCTCTCAAACCACTAGGAGGATTGTAATGAAACTTTACATAAAGGAAAGACACTATATAAGGTGTGCATGAAGGAATATAATTATTGTCCGAAACCTTGAAGGGGAGATAATTTGACTGACTTTTCATAGATTCGGTCTGCACCGATAACCCCATAAGCGCAACTCCTCTCAAACCACTTGAAGCATTTTTATGAGACATTGCAAAAAAGAAGGACACTATATGGAGATGTACATGAAGGAATATGATTATTGTCTGAAACCAGGAAGGGGAGATAATTTGACTTATACTTTTCATTGATTCTGTGTGCACCGATAACCCCGTAAGCGCAGTCACCTCTCAAACCACTTGAAGGATTTTTATGAGACTTAGCACAAAGGAAGGAGACTATATGGAGATGTACATAAAGGATAGCAATATTATTATTGTATGTAACCAAAAAGGGAAGATAATTTCACTTTGACTTTTTATTGATTCCTTCTGCAATGATTTTTTTGATTTGCACAATTTTTCAGCGGAATAATTCAAAGGGTACCTGATACTTATTGTGAAATAAGTTTGTGAGAGAGGAACACTTTTCTTGAAAAGTTGTCTTCAAAGTTTTGTAGTGAAATTAATTTAACGCTTATGATTTTTTGTGAAAAATATCAAAGAAGCCACATAAGGGTAAATTTTATTTTTGTCTAATTTTGACAAAAAAGTAATTTCTTGAGGATTATATCATTGTGACCATACTCTTATTGTATCCACACTTGAACTATGTCCAAACCTGCATTGTGTCCACACTCACCTAAATTTGCACTTTCCATATTGATTCAGGATTCAATGAGTGGGGGTATATCTGGCTGATATTTGGCGACAGCTCTTGTTTGATTTACCCCACCAAGAAAGTGGGAGGGGCATATAGATTTACCCTTGTCTGTCCGTACATATGTACATGTTGTATGCACGCCCCGCTTTCAATTTTTGCATTTGGATCCATAGTTTAGTAACCTGAAGTGATATCTTTATGATATTGCATTACAACATTCACCTCAATGAGTAGTACCCAAAGCACTAACAATTAGGTGTCCATGACCCACATTTCACACTTGAGTGACTTTGGTTAAATTTTGGTTTAGGTCCGTTATTCATCAACTATACATGATACTTTGGTTAAATTTTGCGTTAACAACTATACAGGTAAACTTTATAATATTGCCTCATAATATTTGCCTCTATAAAAACTACCCAAAGCACCAACAATTAAGCATTCATGACCTACATTTCATGGTTGAGTGACTTTGGTTAAATTTTGTGTTTAGGTCCATTTCTCAACAACTGTACATGATATCTGTATGATATTCCATCATAGCATTCACCTTTATGAGTACTACCCGAAGCATCAACAATTATGTGTCCATGACCTACATTTCATGGTTGAGTGACTTTGGTTAAATTTTGCCTTGAGGTCCATTTCTCATCAACAATACTCGATATCTTTATGATATGGCATTATAATATTCATCTTAATGAGTACTACATAAAGCACCAACAATTAGGTGTCCATGACCTACATTTCACACTTGAGTGACTTCGGTTAAGTTTTGTGTTTAGGTCCATTGCTCAGCAATTATACCGGTACACGATATCTTCATAATATTGCCAAATAGCATTCATTTTTCACCCTAATGAGTATTCCCCTAAACCCCAACAATAGGTGTCCATGTAAATTTCATTTTATGACCTCACTGATTATCATTTGTCCTGTTTAATATCCTTATAATGTTGCATTATTATAATCCCCTTTATAAGCACTTTACAGTTTCCCATTTATAAGGTTTCATGAGGGACTTGGGTTAAATTGGTCTTAATATGAAAAAGAAAGGAAATGGGGTAAATGTCAAGGAGACTAGATCCCATATCCAGGTTAAAACCGCCCAAAACAAAGCATCTAGGGGTCATTAAGTTCATTTGTCTACTAATAATGCTTATTGCAGGGCAACAGTGTCTTATAGACACATTCTTTAGTTTTTTTTGTGACATCATTGCCAGACATTCACTACTATAGTGACAATTGGTGACTATTTACATACCATTCTGTTTTTCTTATCAAACCAAAAAAACACATGTTGACAGTATAAACACAGTAAAATTAACCAAGACAATTAAAGAAAAAATCTAGATAGTCATCCCAATTCACCAATTTTCTCAGCTCTTGAAAGCTTTTTTTGATAAAAATTAAAAATGAAATATGCCCTTTGTTTTTGAAAAAGTTGAGAATCTAGGCATTTATCTACATTGGCCTAAGATAATGAAGTTTTGATATGTGAGTCAGGAATAGCACTTTCATTCAGTATTTGGCTGCCATTATCATTTGAATACAAAATTTGCAATCATTTAAAGTGAAAGGGGGACAAACACGATCAAATTGGCAAAGCTACAAAGGACAAAGAAATACTGTATAGTGCTTTATATTTGTTGTACCAAATTTTCAGTTTTTAGTTTACATTCATCATGCTATTTAAGATATTAAGGTATTGAGTGAAATTCTATTGGCATAAATTTCTGTTTTTTATCATGAAAAATTCAAAAAGCCCTCCAAACTTCACACCAATGAAAGTGGGTGAATTTTTTACTTTCATTGGTGGTAATATCAAATACTTTGTAAATGACTTAATGATTTATATTATAATTGTAGGTACTCTATAACTTTAGGCAGTATAGGAGATTATGAAAGCACACAGAACAAAATCAAAAATGGTTATGTTTTTAAGGTTTGTGTACAAAGTAATATATATAGCAGCTCTTAAAACAGGCACAGTAACTCACAACATTGAAAAGGGTTTGTTACACCAATACTTTTATGAAAATATCTGTTAAATTTAGAAAAACTTAGTCAAGGTCATACCACAGGAAAAGACAAACAATTGCAAGACCAAGAACTTAGCATAAATACTACAAAAAAAAACTGCGGAACCCTAAAGAACATTTTAATCATTCTTCAATTTTATCCAACTTTATATCTCCAATAAAACAAAACTAATTAATATGATAGATTTGTTTTTAGTGGACATGGATAAAAATATCTCAGACTTCACAAAGCATTTGCCATGTATTCATCACCAAATTACATATCATATAAATCTTTACAATATCATGCAAAAGTAGATTGATCGGATTAATACGGGTATTAGCACCACCGTCTATAGTTGACATTTGGCAGGTCACAGCAAAGAAGAGACAACAACATTATGTTCGTCATGAGAGAAATATAGAATCCACAATCGCATCGAGTGAGAAACGATATTTCTACACTTTAGATAGTTAAATTTTCAAATTTTTAAACACGAGGCTTGCTGAGCGTTTAAAATATTTGAAAATTTAACTATCAAGAGTGTAGAAATGTTGTTTCTCACAACATAAGGTTGTGGATTTTATTTCTCTAATGATTTCAAGGAGATTTTGGACAAAAACATGACCTCCCTTTTCTGATGATCCAAAATAATTGACATTGTGTTCTTTGAGCGTGACATCATCAGGCATGGTCACTTTTTTTCATGACGTCACAATGGTAAAGTCGGAAAACGGCAAACATATTTGACGTCATAATTGAATTTCATCCAATCACTTGACGAGAACAATATTTCTCTCTAGAGAGGAGAACAATATTTCTCCAACTGTTCAAGAAACGTGAAAACAGGAGAGAAATTAGAGAAAATACATTCACCACTATGAATAATATATTTTGTTTTTAAATTTCTCTTCTGTTATTTAAGTAACAAGTGTTACTGAATTATTCAACCATTGTTTGCGAGGAAAGCTGCTAAACAAATGTGTTATAATGCCCCTCATTTATTGGCTACCTTGTTAAATGTCAAAGTACATTTTATAAATTCTCTTTACTTTCAAAATAAATCTTCTTCAATCAATTTATGTGATTGCCAAAAGCATAACTTTGCTGGAAAATGTAGGGGTTAATAAAAGGTTTAGTGGATATTACTCACACTTTTTGTTTGTCCTGAAGTGGTCTAAGCTTGATTTATTTTGGTCTGAAAAAAATATTTGTGAAAACGGAACATACTCTCACTTCATCTGTGAATGTCCAAAAAACTTCAACATGATGTATGAAAATTTATAATAATACAGCCCTATGAATGTCAAAACTCTAAAGATAGTAACATGATTGCATGAAATGTGAAGAAGTTTCCAGACAATGTTTTGAAATTTTGTTGTAATTGTACCTTCATAATTGCATTTCCATTGCAGGAACATATAGAGAAAGCCATTGCAATAAATAAAACAGATCCATCAAATCATCATTTGCTTGGAAGATGGTGTTATGGTGTAAGTATACATAGCCAAACTTTGATGGCTTGAATGCCAAAAGGACCTAAAGGGGGTGTTATCCTGACTTGTACAAAGGAGCCATATAAAGGGTTTGAGACATCACAGTTTTTATACGACCGCAAAAATTTTGCGGTCGTATTATGGTATGGCGCTGGCGTCGGCGTCGGTGTTTGCGTCGGCGTCTGTGGACAGCATAACTTTAGTTCTAGTGAACGGATTGTTATCAAATTTTAGTATGATGTTTGTTGGCACAAGCTTAAGCCCGGATTTTAATTTCGCGTTCCCTGCCCAACCCGTTTTTGAATAAGAGGCAAAGAAGGGGCCAAAAAGGGGTAAAATCGTGTCTGTGGACAGCATAACTTTGGTTCTAGTGGATGGATTGTTTTCAAATCTTAGTATGATGTTTCTTGGAACATTCTTGAGAAACTTTTTTTTCCTTTAGGTTTTTGCCCCACCCATTTCAGAATTAGGGGCCAAAAAAGGGTTAAATGAGGTGTTTTCACATATTTGACTGTAGAATCTT
>MJUU01072691.1:63849-88122 GCA_002080025.1 Modiolus philippinarum
GATTTTTTGTAGCTCTTACTGTTTCGGAGCTACAAGGGGTCAAAGGGGCCAAAATTGCAATTTTTCTAAATGTGTCATATCTTTATTTTTCATCAGATTTCGATGGATTTTTTCTTTGAATTTCTACGGATGTAAAGTTTTAGTTGATAGTACATATTTTGCATAGCTCTTACGGTTTTTTATCAGTAAGTAATCAAAAGGGTTTTTTCCCTATTTTGTTTCTAGCTAATAACTGTGTCTAGCTTCTTTTTGTGTCCATCTAATTATTGTGTCAAGCTCTTTACTGTGTCCACATTCACTTTAAACTACTTTTGTTGAAATTTCAGTGGTCGACATGCTGCGGTCGTGTCATGCTGGGCTTGGCGTAGCCCTTTATTCAACTATAGGGTCTGCAAGTCTCGTCATGTGACACCCAGATTTCACGATAAAATTGAAATTCGAAAATGTTTCCCGTCAAAACATGACGTTTTTGGATTATGACGTTCACTTTTTTGCTTGTTACGTCATATATTGTCGTGAAAAATGCAACTTCCGGGTACAAAAATTGTTCCCGGAAGTATCAAAATTGAACGAGACTTACAGACCCTATTGCAGTTTAAGTCATTAAAGTTCAACTGTATTTGTTGGAGGGTTCATACAAATGTATTACAGGTAGTACAGGAGTCTGAATTGTTTTTGATTGAATTTTGAGATATTTCCATGGATTTACAGTGAAACCAGTCTAAACAGAACCCCTTTCGGACTCGAGATTTTGTTCGGTATAGAGAGGTATTCGGTTTACACAGGTTTTAAATAAAAAGATTTTGATACTCAAGGACTTCATAATGAGTTTGGTTTAGACAGTTTTCCGGTTTAGTCAGGGTTTGGTTTAGACAGGTTTCACTGTATCTTTATAATAAGTGAAGAGTGTTAAAATTGATAAAATTTAGCCATAATCAGACTACTATGTACTTACTGGGACCAATGTATATGCCAAATATCATTGACTTACCACTGGTAGTTATTGAGTATTAGACATTATCACAAAAATTTAACCTAGGCACTTGACCGTGAAATTGAAGGAAAGGTCAAATGTCATATGGCAGACAGTCATGTACTTACAAAGATAATATATGATTTTCTGCCATTTGGCCTTTGACTTTGACTTCAAATGACCAATTTAAGTATATTTTGGTGGATAGATAAGTTTTTCAAGTAGTTTAACGTAAACCTGTAAATCCAGAGGTACAATAAAGAATTTCAATTTGAAAAAAAGGGGTTATAGGGTAGGGTCTCAATGATTCACCAAATAAAAATTAGTGATGTCTTTGTAACATATTATAATCTCCACTGCTTAAATTTTGCTGTAAATCCAATACAGTCCTCACTTGTATGTGCAACAGGGCATTGAACAGGCATGCTTTTTTGAAAATAAAGCTACCATTACAAGCCATTTGACTGAAATATACAAGTCCATTTTGGGATTGACTAAGGATGTCACTGTTTTCTGACTTGTACAACTCAAATCTTGAATATAATAAGCTTGACAGTTTTTAATATCCACCACATCAGAGAGCTATAATTGAATATTATGATAAAATGAATGTTTTCCTCTTTTTGACAGGTATATATGCTGTCATGGATAGAAAGAAAGGCTGCTGCAGCACTGTATGCCACTCCACCTACCTCAACTGCCCAAGAGGCTTTAACTCATTTCCTAGAGGTATTTATATAAATACCGCATTCTACCTAATTAGCGCCCCTGCTCCAATAAGCTCCCCCTGACCGTATTTCCAAGTAAAAATGCTCAAGTGCCCCCAAACATGCTAAGTTGACTCATGTTAATGGATCCTGCAGACAGTATATTAATGTCGTAATTTCAAGAAATTTGATGAATCGGAACTTTCCAGACCTCCCACCCTTCTGAGAAATGATAATACCACGGTTTTTATTTATTTTGCATGAGTTTTATGCCTTATTTCTGGAGTCTTCATGTTATTCATAACCGAAAGTAGTAGACGCATTGTAGAAACATATTGCAGAAACAGGTTACGGACATAAAAAAAATTGTGGTTTTTGGTGTTCCAAATAAGCATCCCTGTTTATTAATTTTGTAAGTGCCCTGGGCGCTTATTAGGTCGAATACGGTAGTTCAATATCAGCTTGACTATTCTGTATTATATTGACAGTGGTTCAAAAAAAGATTCCTTTAGAACATTGCTTCATATCTTAAACTGCATACAACAGGTTGAAACAAGATAAAAAAATTTAATTTGCTAGCTTTGACATTCCCTTGGTTAGAATTAGATGTGTTCAATTACATCATGATGTTACACTGGTATTTATTAGTAAATCTTAGATGTTGGACAATTCAAAATGACCTCGATTGTTTAGATTTGTTGACAATAGCAAGTTTCCAAAATTTCTTTACAATACAGTAGAACCTGTCTTTTCTGACACACCCTTGGACTACTAAAATATGTCAGATTANTACAATGGCAAATCTTGTGGACGCAACTCCTCAGAAACCGCCGGCCAGAATTCATTCAAATTTTACTGGATTGTTAGTCACCATTAGTACTAGATCATATCGCATCGCCATTTTGATTTCTAAAATTTTGTGGGAGTTGTGGGACTTTGATTATTTCCACATTGTTATACAATGGCAAATCTTATGGAAGCAACTCCTAAGAAACTGCTAGTCCAAATTCATTCTAATTTTACAGGATTGTTAGTCAGCTTATGTACAAGATCATATTGCATAGCCATTTTGATTCATCAAATTTTACAGGAGTTATGGGACTTTATCGACTTAACGCATGCTACAGCTTAGGAACACTTTGTGGTTGCAACTCCTGGGAAACCACTGAACGGATTATGCTGAAATTTTGTGTGAACATTTGCCACCATATTTACTTGATCATATTATGCTGCCTTTTTGATTGGACAAATTTTACGGGAAATATGGGACTTTATCGACTTTATGCATACTACAACATAGGAAGACTTTGTGGACACATCTCCTCAAAATCCAATTAAGGGATTTTGCTGAAATTTTGCTTGGCTGTTTGCAACCTAATGCAGTTGAACATATCCTGCCGCCATTTTGATTCGCAAAATTTTGCATGAGTTATGGGACTTTATCGACTTTACTGCGGCGGCGGGGGACATAGCTACGCGTAGCAATCTTGTTAATTCATGGAAATTTTCATCATATCACTTTATTCATGAACACTTCTATAAAACAAAATTTCCATCAAATTATTACAATAGTATAAAGCTTGAAATTTTTTATAGTTAAAACAAAACCATTAAAATTTTCAGTAATTAATGGAGTACTAGTGTCAGAAATTTTGTAATTAGAATTTGAAAAATGCTTACCTTTTGTTTTGAAGAACTTTACTAGTAGAACAACATGAGCAAAAAATTTTGAAAATCCATGCAAGAATTTTTATACAACTGCAAAATTTTGCAATCGTATTATGGTATGGCGCAGTCCTCGGCATTTGTGGCCAGCATAACTTTGTTTCTAGTGAACGGATCATCTTCAAATTTCAGTATGAGGTTTCTTGGCATAAGGTTAAGCCCCGGTTTTAATTTCACGGTTGTGGCCCACCCGTTTAAGAAAAAGGGCCAATAAGGGGTAAAATTGGGTATTTTCATGTCTGTGGACAGCATAACTTCGGTTCCAGTAAACGGATCATTTTCAAATTTTAGTATTATGTTTCTTGGCACATGCTTTAGCCCAGGTCATAATTTTATGTTCCTGGCCCGGCCCGTTTTAGAAAAAAGGGGCAAAATGGGTTAAATTGGCTGTTTTCAAATGTTTGAATGTAGAATCTTTATTATTATTATTATTTCAGTAATTTCTTAGAAAATTTCAAATCTGTAGGATGCAACGGATTTCTCGTGGCATGTACCGTTCACGAGATAAATGGGCCCAAAAGGGGCGAATTTCAATTTTTTTTTTTTTTTTAGTCCGATTTTGATGCCATTTTTTCCAAAGGATTCCTTATGAAAAATTAACATAGTGCTCTACTATTGGATTTTTGGTAACTTGTGTCCTTACCCAGCTATGATGGGCCAAAAGGGGCCAAAATTGACAATATACAGATAACCTCAAATTTTTATTATACCCCCGCTCCGAAGGAGAGGGGGGTATACTGTTTTACCCTTGTCCGTCTGTCTGTCCGTCCGTCCATCCAGAACATCTTTCATCAAGGATTTCTCAGCTTGTGTATGTAGTAATGATTTGATATTTGGTCTGAAGCTTAAGTATGATGAGTTGTACCGTGTCTCCCCTTTTCAAGTCTGTCACTCATCTACTTCCAGTTTGACGAAAACTTTGATTTTTCCCATTATAGCCATATATTGAAAATTTTCGTCAAGGATTTCTCAGCTTGTGTACGTAGTAATGATTTGATATTTGGTCTGAAGCTTAAGTATAATGAGTTGTACCGTGTCTCCCTTTTTTCAAGTCTGTCACTCATCTACTTCCTGTTTGACGAAAACTTTTATTTTTCCCATTATAGCCATATATTGAAAATTTTTCGTCAAGGATTTCTCAGCTTGTGTATGTAGTAATGATTTGACATTTGGTCTGAAGCTTAAGTATGATGAGTTGTACTGTGTCTCCTCTTTTCAAGTCTGTCGCTCATCTACTTCCTATTTGACGAAAACTGCGATTTTTCCCATTATAGCCATATATTGAAAATTTTCGTCAAGGATTTCTCAGCTTATGTATGTAGTAATGATTTGATATTTTTTTTCTTTCATCAGATTTCAATTGGATTTTTTTCTTTGGATTCCTCTGGGTACAAGCTTTCTGCAGAATGTCAACAGATTTTGCGTAGCTGTTACCATTTCCGTGCTATAAGGGTTCAAAGGGGCCAAAACTGCAAATTTGCAGATTACCTAAAATTTTTATTTTTCATCGGATTTCGATGGGATTTTTTTCTTTGGATTCCTCTGGATACAAGCTTTCAGAGGTATGTCAGAGGATTTGGCATAGTTCTTACCGTTTTTGAGGTATAAGGGTTCAAAGGGGCCAGAACTCCAAATTTGCAGATTACCTAAAATTTTTATTTTTCATCGCATTTCGATGTTTTTTTTTGGGATTCCTCTTGATATAAGCTTTTAGTGGTATGTAAGTGGATTTGGCAGCTTAGCTCTTACCGTTTCCTAGCTATAAGGGGTGGAAGGGGCCAAAATTGCATTTTTTTTTCAAAATAATATGCAATTTTATTTTTGATCAGATTTTAATGGGATTTTTTCTTTTGATTCCTCTTGATATAAGCTTTCAGCAGTATGTCAATGGATTGGGCATAGCTCTTACCATTTCAGAGCTATAAAGGGTTAAAGAGGAATCATAAGGAGTCATAAAGGCTAATTTTTATTTTCCCTAGTTTGTGTCCAGCTAATTACTGGGTCAATCTCCTTATTGCATCCATCTAATTATTGTGTCAAGCTCTTTAGAATGTCCATACTCACTTTAAATTACACTTTTTCAAATTTCAGTGGTCGACATGCTGCGGTCGTATCATGCTGCCCTTGGCGTATCCCTTTATTGGGATATATGACGTCAAAATGATGGGAAACAGTTCTCTCTAGATTTTTCCTTCAATTTCCATTAGCTGTTTATATGCCTTAAAATATATGAAAATATCATTTGAAGTTTATAAGATTTTATACATTGTCTATTTTATGCATTTTGAAGTGAGTTATGACCAAGAAAATACGATACACATGTGCAAAAAAAAATTTAACCTTGTTTAAATGGATAAAACCTGAGGATATCCAGTGCTTCTAAAATCTGAAGCTCATAGTCCCTTAATTACAATTTCAATAAAATTTCTATCAATTCAATAGTTGATCACAATTCACCAACAAAATCTATAAAAGTGGCTATCCTGACCTGTTCTGTTTTTGGGTATGTGTGCTGTCGGATTTGCTATTTATCGGATGGATTTGCCTCACTGGTCTCTCGTTCTATATGCTTCCCACTTTTGTTGTCACTTTTAATCATAATGAACTGGTTAATTTACAATCTATTAATTCACTAATTAATCATGATCCATACATTTGCCATTAATAGAATTTCATCAAAATTTCCATTAATACACATAGTTTTATCACAGTAATTAGTTTGTAACACATGTTTATTTTGTCAGTTATTGTTGAAGAAAATGTCTTAAAAATAAAAATACATGTGAATCAGGAAAAATATGAACACAAATGTTTAATGATAATAGTATAATAAATATTCTTACGTTCAATTACAATTTTCTAAACTTTTATAAGGCACAAGACTTTAATTCACAAAATGTAAGTCAGATTTTTGCTAAGATGCTTTAGTAAGCTTGCAAACTCTGCTTCAACATTGTTTAACAAGGTTATAAACAAGCATGTCAGTTTATCTTCTATAAATAGACTCCCTGTTCTTGTGAAGATGTCATAACTAGATATACAGTATAAACTTATTCTAAATCTGCTTCCATGGTTCTTTTCCTGATGTAGCTAATATGTTACTCAGTCAATATAAAACAATCAATTAATTTGCCACCTGTACCTAGTAGAGGATATATATAAAAGGGTTGTAAGTTGCAATTATGCTTCTGTCTGTCTCATCAGTTAGCCTTTTATATGCCCATCTTTGACGATGTATATATTTTTATTGAAACTTTGCAGGATTATTGCATAAGCTTTTGGTTTTTTTTCTTTTGGCAGGTTTTCCATTCAGGATTTATGGGACTTATTCATAAATTGGCACATTTAGTCCACATGATTTACTTTAACTAGATAACAAATTTCCTTTTTTTTAAATTTGCTGTAATTGTACTTATATTCGCGGTTACTTATTTTCGCGAGGATTCCTTTCTCGCCAAGTTTGCGCGTATTTAGTTTCATGGAAGTGAGTGCTTGCCTTATAACTTTAATGTTAAATTATTACATTTGCGGGTACTTATTTTCGCAGAAAGTTGGTGACCACAAAAATCGTGAAAATAAGTACAATTACAGTAAGTGCTCTTAGAAACTTTATCAACAAATTTCTGTTAAAGAGTTATGGAACTTTGAATATCTGAAAAATAGTCAAGTAAAGCTTTATTATTGAAAGGGAAAACACTGATATTGTTTCTTCTTTTTCTAGATCAATACCCCAAAGGTATATATTCTTAATACTCAAGAGAAGATAAATTGATTGATACATACATCGTGTATATATATATATATCAGAAGTTCCCTGGGATCGTGCATGACCCATCCCCACAATATAAAGAATGATACATTATGTATTATCTTAAAAACAGCTGAGATGTCCACTGCTAAAGCATATATATTATTATTACTTATGATACAGGGATGTGATTCTTCTGCAGAATCGCGGAACTCCGCAGGGGCGATCCTGGCCGATTATTATACATAATTTTATACTTCCGTCAGGCTAATTTCCAGTTATTTCCGTGGGTCATCAAATGTTTGAATTTCATCCCTGATGATAAGAGGAGTTGATTGATGAATACTGACAAGACCCCTTGGGTTACGTGCCCCTCCATAATTATCTTGATTTAAAACAAATCCGTAACCTACATTTCTACAAGTAAGCATTGAGATTGTTCCACCTTTTAGCACCACTATACAGCCGTCGGCTATGCCTCAGACTGCACAAAAGTGCTTCAGGGTGGAACAATCTTGATGCCTACAAATAGAAACCTAGATAACTGTCACCCATGTCTTATCCATTGAATAGATCATCTGACTGTTATTTATCTGTCCTAAGGTTGTGTTGTATTAAAGTCTCGTAAAACTACAATGTATACTAACCTTCATTTTCATATTTTGTATGTATTGGAATTTTTGCGACTAAATACAGGAATAATTTTTCTTTTCTCTAAATGAAATTGGTACTTTCTTTTTGCGTGTAGTGTTGCTCTTATTTTCCTTTATTTAACTGTTTAGAGTTTTTTTTCTCAGAGACACAAAATTTGAATCTGATATGTGAAACATCGACAATTTTGCATATGCTAGAAATCTTTGACATGACAATCAACAAATAAAATTATGCTTCAAATAGTAAGTGCATGATATATTTCATCCTTTAAACCATATTA
Organism: Modiolus philippinarum; assembly: GCA_002080025.1. NCBI lineage: Eukaryota > Metazoa > Mollusca > Bivalvia > Mytilida > Modiolidae > Modiolus > Modiolus philippinarum. The sequence continues at coordinate 71,937 of MJUU01072691.1, forward strand.
ATGCTTTTTTTTTTAGCAAAATTGTATATGATAATAGTTTTACCAGTTTGTGAGTCTCATGAAAAAAAATTGTTCACTCTACATGCTACAGATAAACATGTATCTATTTATGTCTGTATCTTTATATGACAGAGTCAAGTCCTGTCTTAATACTCCTGAAAAATAACATATTTTCAAAAATTCTCGAAAAGGTTTACAGTTACACAAGTCCCTGTGACATGCACTTTTGATGTACAGTATGCAAAATGATACTAGTGGTTTCAAGGGGTCAGGCAATTATACAAATGCAACATTTATATAAGGGAGGTTTTGATTGGTCAAAACTGACAGTCAATTCAACCATTTACACACCTTGGACAAGGAAGGTTCCTGGTTTAGTCTGGTTCCAAATATGGTTACAAATACACAAGTCAAAAAATAGAACACGAAATTGTTTGATTGCATTAGAATCGCAATAACAGTACATTATTTGAATACCCGAGGACGTCAATCTTGATTTGACAGTCAAAATTTCTGTTAAATGGCTCTGCTACACGTCACCTGTATACTGCATTTTGACTGTCAAATATGCGATTGACGTCCTCGTGTTTTCAAATAATGTACTGTTTTTGCTTAATTAAAAATTACATATACATGTACATGTACTTCATGCTTTTGCAACATTGCAAAATTTTGAAGTATATATATCTGCTAGAAATCTTGTTAATAGCAGGAAGTAAAATATGGAACAACAATATTAATTTATTTGCTTTTATTCTGGAGTAAGTAGTACCAACTGTAGTAAAGTATTATAATGTGTAAAAATGTGCATTTTTCGAGTTTTCATCCAGTATACAGGAAGCAAATTAGATATTTTCGCTTATAATATGTACATATTTATCCTGCAATGGGTAGCAGTAATGACCTATTTAAAGCCTGGTATTCATAGCTTTGCTGTATTTTAATGCTAGTATTTTGGTATCTTAATAATCCAGTTAAAATGAATTAGCAAAGAAAACCCTTGAAAAGTTGGTGTTTTGTATGTGGACATAACATGGAATACACAATGTTCCTGATATGGGTCAAATATAAAACATGGGAGGTCACTATACGATCTTTGATATGAGCATAAACACATAACAACGAGGTTTTTAGTTTGCTTTGGTTATTACCCACTCACTGTTGTCAAAGAAGAAATTTTCTAATGTCTCCAGTGCATAGCAAGCTTAGTTCCAGATGTTTATTGGCGTACAAAATTTATAACCATATTATGTCTCATAAGCGCTCCTTCCTTAATAAATTCTGCTCCCCTTTTTCTAAGCAAAAATACATATTTTTGTGTCACCTGCAAATGTAGTATGTGGTGACATATAGGGATCACTTGAGTCGTCTTGAGGCGTTGTTGTAGTCATCGTTGTCTATCCTTCTTTTTTTTGTTACACTTTTCTCAGCAACCGCAAATCACAGACACTTGAAATTTTGTATGTGACTTTAGCAGTGTTCCTGCTAGCCCATTTTAGAAGGGTGCCTCGCCCTTGGTGCCGTTTACAGCGCCCCTGATGCCCTTTCAGCGCCCCTGATGCCTTTTGCAGTGCCCTTCATGCCCTTTGCATCATCTTTTTGCCAGTCCTCATCCTTTATTCCAAGATCGTATGTGGTCATTTTGAATGTTACAAATCTGCAAACATTTGTAAATCAATCATCTATTTATGGCCTCAGTAATTAGTGTTTAAATAGTTGTAACAGCTGACTGATCTGTCACTTTATGGTAATTGCCCAAATAATAACTTTATTTCACCTTTCCTGTTAAATAAAGAATTAATCCTATCGGCAATTTACCATGTCAGCCATTTACCTGTGCTTAACTGTACTTCTTGCCGTCACATACAGTAAATGAGTTATACTTTGCATATAGAATTCCTTTTTTTACCATTCTTAAATGATTTAGAACATACCAATGCAAAATGATTTATCCTGTTCTAAATTTATTATTTTATTTACCACAAGTGGTTGTGGCTTTGAGTTATTTCCCTTTCATTTTTCATCTGAAATATTTCAATTTTATTCCTTTTTACAGCCATACAGCATTTTTCTAAATTTGATTGATAGTGAAAAATTATTCTGCATCAATTTCAAACATTAAGCAAACAATAACAAACATCATTTTTAATTATTTGCAAATCTATTTTCTTTTTACTAGCTAAATTGTATTATCTTCATATTATGATATAGATTTTCAATTCTTCATGTGTAGTAATTTGGAAATTATGTCACTGAAATTAGTATTCAGATTACCAGTATGAGATTAAAGATATTAAAAAAAGTATTCAGATTACCAGTATGAGATTACCTTACTAACTTCCATTGGAAACAGAACTTTAGTCTAGATTTATCTGAAGATTAATACCATTTCATTCTGATTCCCATTTCAAATAAATTATTACCACACTTAAGTGCCCTTTCCATGTTATGATATAAAAAGTTTAATAATCATACCAGCATATATAAGAGAGGACAGGAGGGGTTTCTCTAACACTCTTAAATTTTCTCCAAAACAGTTAACAACCAGCTGAAAATGCCTGAAACACATTAACTGAAAAGGTCTTGCCCCCTCATAAAATATTTATGAGTGTATTTTGCTGATATAATAAAAGATAATGTTTTGTATGCCTTTTAAATTATGGATCATCGCACTTAAGTGCCATTTTCCTATTTCAGTCAGCACGCTTAAGTGCCCTTTTCAGGACTGATGCCCTGTCCCTTTTAAATCCTAGCTGAAACACTGTTTAGTAAGGGGTTCCATATTGCGCTTATCGAATTCAGGTCTGTCAGATATCTACTTGGAATATTTTCAACATGTACTGTCAATGATAAAATATTTTCATAACACTTTTCTCAGCAACTGCATTTCACAGGCACTTGAAATTTTAAATGTGACTTAAGTATGGGTCCATATTGCCGTTATCAAAATTCAGGTCTGTTGCACATTTACTTCTTGTTTACTGACTTTCAGCAAATACTGTCAATGGTATAAATTTTCGTAACACTTTTCTCATCAACTACGTATCACAGCTGCTTGAAATTTTGTATGTGACTTTAGTATTTGGTCCCATATTGTGTTTATCAAATTCCGGTCTGTCTGATATCTTCTTCCTGTTTACTGACTTGGGGTATTTTCAACAAATACTGTCAATGGTTCAAATTTTCGTAACAGCTTTCTCGGCAACTACAAATCACAGCTGCTTGAAATTTTGTATGTGACTTTAGTATGGGGTTCCATATTGCGCTTATCGAATTCATAATATTTATAATGCAGCATATTTGTCATGATATACAATTTAAATGGAGAAAAAAAAAGCATTTTCTGAATGGATTCTGTGAGCAATGTGCCTTTAAAATCACATAATAATATTATATTCTTTGTTATACCAAAGTTGCTTATTCTTCCTTTCTTCTAGTTATTATGTGATATTAACTGCAGTTTGTCTTAATAAACACCCCCTTTTCAGAAAAAAATTATGCTCACAGGCGTTTATTAGGCATGATATGGTGAGTCAAATTTCTGTGACTTGAGCAACATTTAAACTCTACTGTTATAGTTATACAGATGTTCAAAATAGGCAAGTGATGGTACATACTAAAGTAGATACAGTTCACCCTCGATATACCACCAGTTTTTGGACCAGGGGAAATTTTGGCGATTAGTGCTGATGGCAATATATTGAGGGGATAAATTTAGGCAACAGAGGTTTTACTGTTTTCTGGTACTTTTTGATTGATAAGAAAATACTATAAAAACAAAATAGAATCTAAATGGTTGTTTTATTGTTGTCTTTTTAGGATTCATCAAGTGCACAGAAAGGAGGACATCAATTAAGTAACAAAACACCACAAAAATCAACTCGGTGGAGATGTACAATTCTGTGAAGACATTTCATTTGTTCACTTTGTCATGTGATTTCCATTAGACCATGTCATTGGCTTAGATTTAGCCCCACCTAAGTCATTTAGCCAATAGCAGAACCAGCTTTGATCATCTGATATGCATCCAACCTCTGATTGGTCAACAAAGATCACTCATTATTGCCATTATGTAAATAAGGTCATAAGGATTTATGTATGATACTGGATACAGATGTATTGGATGAATTGAAGAACCAATGAGCTACCAGTCCTAAGGGTTTGGGTGGAAATTAATTACATAGGTTATATTTTGGAAACAAAAAATGCAAGTGAAAGTATAAAAAAATTAATGAAGTTGATCTGTTGTATACATTTTGTAAATTATTCTATAGTGAGTAAAATATTCACAAAAAATCTGATTGGCTGACACAAAAGATAACAAAATATCATTGGTTGAAAATCATTTGTGCATATGTAAGGGTTTATTTCTTCCATAGTGAAATAGTTTTTGAAGGTAACAGGTATTTGAATATCACATCCTGAAGAAATTATCTCTTTCATATATGCCAAAATTTGAAGTGCTGTAATATACCCATAATTCTTCAGGTTTTAAGGCAGTAACAGGGTTATTTAGTCTTTTGCAAAATAGATCTTGTTTTGGAATATTCTCTTTTATTCATACATTTTTTACGTAAGAAAAAAATCCCCAAAAAATGTCATTACTAATTGGGCATAAAATCTTAATAAAGAGACTGACACTATCATTGCATTGTTATTAAGAATTATTGATTTTTGTCTGATAATTTTAATTTTATGTATTTGTTATTTGTTTATTTTGTTAATTTTACCTGTGATTTATTCATATGATCTTTACTTTATGTTTTGGGGGATTGTTTTTAAGTCTTCCAATCCAATGTTTTTTTTTTATATAAATCATCATTCAGCATGGTAATTTATCACAAAAAACAACTATTGACACCTAACATGCCATATTTGATCCATAACATAAAATGTAAAAAAAAGTTTACAGTTATTTGAATTACATATTCTTAAACAGATATTGACACACATCCTTTTTTGCAATCTTTGTAAATAGATTTCTGCAACTTCTAGTCAAGTCTTATCTACTTGAAAAAATTAACATAAAATGCATGCAAATTTTTTGTTGATATAAGCCCTTTAAGAAGAAGGGATGTATACTGTTTTAACTCTACTATCTATTAGTTATTGCATCATTCCAACTGTTCATGGAATATTATTTTTGTCTCATTTCCCCTTTAACTACATATATTTGGTATAGTGCTTCAATATTAAGACTTATACTGTGTCTGGATCGAACCACCACTTCCTGTTTACCAACTAAATACATTTTCATTTTATTGAAACTTCAAGTCCAGCATCAGCCTTTAGACCCCTTATCTAGAAAGTCCTGTATATTATGACTACTAAATCTGCTGAGATCTTCATCTTGTAACTATTTTGAATTTTACAGTAAGACCATTAGACTCGTTGGTAACAGTTGTAATTGAAGGTTGGATGATTGATTTATATACATTACTATTTTAATACACTTTAAAATATCATTATGCAATAATACTTTGCAATTTTGTGTTTTATTTTGCTCAATTCTAGTTATAAAGGCTCTTCCATTATATTATAAAGGAGTAAAATTTTATGTTACCATGGATACAATTTTTCGTAGAAGCATACATCATAAAAATTATATTCCAAGCACTCAAATTTTGTGATTTTGTTTACTCGCTAAACCTCAAATAAAATATATGCATCATCATACTGTACATGTACTTTAGTGAAGGCACTGTTCATATTGTTTATTATGATACTGCATATTTAGATCTTCATGTAGCAACTAAATATATCGAAGGCTATTTAAATTGAAATTTTTTATTGTTACCCAGATTTACAAGTACCTTCCCTTTCTACCTGATATGACCCAGATTTACAAATACCTTCCCTTTATACCTTCAGATTTATTGGACCAGCCCTAATAAAGATATGAAAGTACACCAATGCTTTTCCCATTAGAAATAAATGTATTGTATGAAGTTAAGTTATGTGAGTAGACTAATGATTGTTAGTAGAAATTGAAGAAAGTGTGTGAGAAAAAATGTATGAATGAGCTTGATGTGTCATGTGACTTTTGTAAAGGTTGTTCTTTCCATAATGAAATAGTAAATGTACAATTGAAAATGCTCAACCCTGATGGACTGGTATCTCATTGAAATCATTTACATTTGTATTGTTTTTTAATATATTTGTGTTGTAAATAAAAATTACTCAGCATCAAATGTGGAATTGATGGTTGCAGATTTGCTATTCCATTTAATATCTGAAAATGTAGGGTAAAAGAGGTCCTTGGTATTTTACATTACACATAAGAAAACAATGTTATTCACTCCTCAAGTTGCCACACATCCGTAAAACTTGAAAAACCCTTGAATATCATTTTGGTATACAAACACCTGGAAAAGACCTTGAATTTGAAAAACCCTGGAATTTGAAAAAAAATTAATATCTATAGGTGGAATAGAGGCACAGTGTGCAAAATAATTATCGCCACCTACAATTTTGTCAACTGTTTTGGCCCTTGAAAATAACTAAAATATCCTTGAAAAGTCCTGGAAATATTTTTTTGAATTTTTAAACATCAAAATAGTGGCAACCCTGAAGAAAAAATATCCATCCTATGTTTGTAGGAAATTGCCCCCAAAAGATGGAGGCATTGTTTCTTCTAATGTTGTTTTCACATGTAATTCAATTTGATTCGCATTTGATGGGTATTAAACTAATAAGTACCATCAAACTTTTATGGCCCAAACACCTAGGGACTGATGGAAACAGGTCGATCTATATAGCAACTTAATCAAAGGGACCAGAATTTGATTCGAGTTATTGCTGTTCATCGAAGTTCAACTGTATTAGTTTTTGTTTACTCAATATAGACAATATTGTAGACAATATATAGTTAGTGTCTTTAAATATCAACAGTATTTGTGCAAGGCTTAGAAACAGATTGACGTGCGAGCCTTTTGCGAGCATTTCAATCTGTTTCTTGCCCATTAAAAATGCATTTGATATCTAAAGACACTCAATATATATTGTTTTTATCCTGCAATACATATAACATCTTCATTTAATGGAAAATATAACCTAAAATGAATATTTTTGAGAAATCTGTGTGTCCATAAAAACTGGAAGTAGGCGTGGCTTAAATCGATATCCTGTATAGTATACAAGATACAGCTGTGCAGGATACAGCAAGGGAATATATGTTGGGCTTTATCTGTATAGTAAAAACTACAATTGCAGGATAAAAAAACATTTGTAATGTTGCATTTATACGTAATACCTATCAAATGCAAACTGAAAATGTTTTTGATATGTATTTGATGCCCATTATATATATGTAAGAATGCACCATAAGATGAGGTTTAACCCTATCAGATGTCACATTTTTGGACCCTGATGACACCTTCTGTCTCCCCTTTTCAGATATTGAATGGAAGAGTACATTGTAGTTTACCGAAAAACTTGTCAGAAAATACATAAATTGTTATTTAAGCTATAGTAATGTTATTATCTCCTTTCTAAAGTTACTTTTCATAATAGGCAATGCAAATTTAATGAAGAATGCAGAAATTATACATGTAGGTACAATCGTATCACCTTTGATTTGTGACGAAAGATTTGACATAAGCCAATAAAAATCAGCTTTGCAGTTAATGTTATGTTTGAAATTGCTGTTAATTTTTTTTTAACATTTTTTTTCTCTTTTTAAGGTAATATGATTCAAATATACTGCATGACCCAAGTTTTCTGACACCCTGACAAATCTGATGTACTTGTTTTGTTCAAAAGACACCTTTTAAATACAATTAAAACATTTGTATTCTGACCCAGTAAACTGCAGTATAGGGAATTCCTGCGTGTAGATTCACATTATCCCAATTCTATCACATTCTCTCATATTTTAGGAATCATGTACCGGTTACCATCAGTACATGTATTTTTACCAGTGATTACACAGAGGTGTCTATTAAGTTGTTGAAATAAACTTCTACTTCAAAAACATTGCATTTAGCAAAGCTTGTTTCAGTTTAAAATAGTGTTTGAGAATTGCCATCTTTGAATGAACCATTTCAAAGCATTACTATGATTAAATTAGTAAAACATATTCTAAGATGGTGGCTACAAGTCTATTTCAAAACAGAAAACTGTTAGAAAAGTCTAACAAGAAGTATAGTTTAAATTGAATTATACATATATTATGATATTTACACCTATTTAAATGCAGAGATGCCAACCCCTCCGATTTAGGTGGAGTTTCCCCAATTTTTATGCCAAAAATCTGCTGTACGATCTTGTAATGAAAAACTCTGATTTTTTTGTCAATCTGGATTTTTTTTGTATTCGGAACCGAAATTGGTAGATTTTTTTGTAATAATGATCATTTTGACGCTTGAAAATCCCGTTTAAAAAAGCATTTGTCTGATACCAGTATCAGATTGATAAAAATGAACGATCTTGACAAATTAACTTGATGCTTGGATACCAAAGCCTAAAAGTTTCTGAACCAATAGAGCTTTTGGGAGCCTTGAGCTGCCCAGCCATGAAAAAAGCCTGCTTGTCTGGGTCAATACTCATATTTTTCTTTAAATGGGGTTGGCATGTCTGTAAATGTAAGAACTGTCTCATATGCATGAAATAATAGTGCTGACTACTGCATAATATGTGACAGTGTAGCTGTCAATTTTTATTTGGTGAAATACATGTAAATAAATGTTGAAGGGTAAAATCTAAGTTTTAGATTCTATGAATTGATATGTGTCTGAACTCTTGCCAGACACTTTCAAGTCCAATTGATGTGCCTTTTGCAAATATGTCACTTATAAAATGAACAGTCTTTGTCATGATACAACTAAAATGTTTGTTAAATTGGTTTTAAACAGAGAAAGACAGAGAACAATGAATAGGTCAAATTTGTACGACATATTTAATAAACAGTCTTTGATCTGGTTTTCTATCATCGATCAGCTTTGAAAAATAATTAAATGTCTTTGTACATAAATTGGTAAAGTTGACATGAACATAAAGAATAAAATGCTGGATAGTGATGAAACTTTCAAATATAGCTTTCAATGAAAACTTAACAAGAAATGATTTCATATTGTCAAACATTGTTTTTAAACCATCAAGAAAATGGAATATTGTCCTATTGTCCTATTTATCTCCCTTTATTGCATAAAAAAATGAAAAACTCAAATTTGAATTCAAAAACTGAATAATGATTGCTGCTTTTGTCCTTAGGAAAAAATAGTTTTCAATCAGTTTTATAAGTTCATTTTAGCAACATTTGCATTATAGATGTTTATCCCTCCTTCAGATTTAGGGTGCTGTATCCTTATGATTATCCCTTAAATATCTGCATGGTAAATTGTTTGAAACGAGGCTCCCAAGTCAATACCATATATAAATTTTAAATCGCTGCAGTTTACCATTTACAGATTGATACAATGTAATTTATTGAGTGTATGTTTCTCAAATTTATTTGCACCACAATATAACCAGTGTTTTGTATAATCAGAGTTTTTTTCTAAACCAAGCAAGATTTTTCTATAATTATGAGGGATAAGTCAGAAATCAGATAGCACTTTCAGGAAGTTTTTCAATGGTAACCATGGCTCTATACACGTATAGACAGATTCTACCTAGGAAGTTCAATATTACGACATGTAGGTACCAGTTTGGAGTACCAGTAGAGGTCATACAAGGATACCCCTGTTTTATATGTTAAAAAGTGCTTTCTGTTGCCTTAGTAAAACATTGTATCATAATGATTGTGAATCAGAGCTTTGTAAATATGTATGCTTGTACTTAATTATTGTTCAAGATATGTAAATTTTATGTGTAAATTAATATATTTGTACATTTGTAAACAAGGTAACCATTTGTTGAACAGAATATGGACTGGCTGGTATCTGAGTTGTCTACCTTTGTTTTGTTAATGATGAAACCATTTGATTGTCTACTTTTGTTAAATGTTTACTTTTGTTAAATGAACATTATTTTTTAAAACCAAATACCCTCTGTTAATATTCAACTATTGTGTTATGGAAAATTTTGTTATCTTCAGTCTAGTTAGGTCACTGTAAAAATTGCTAGATTCTCATCCTATTTCTCTAAAAGCATTTTATTTTAGGTGCAGTTTTTGGGGGGAGAATTTTCAGTTTTTTTTTCCTGAAGTGGAATTGGACAAATAACAAAAAATCATCTGTGTGCACTTAGTAATCTATTTGACCCTGACAAAGGTAGGTCAAAGATTCTATCGAAGTACATGACACACCCGTAGTAGTACAATAATTCTAAATACCTCAATTTAAACTTGAACTGATTAAAAAAAAATGAATATTGGGGAAATCAGAATTAAACTAGACAAAAGATAATTACAGACTTCAGTTGACTCAAATCTAATTGTATAGTGATGGACATTGATGAGAATCTTGGAATTCTTTTACTGTGTAATTTGTACCATATCACTATGGAATTAACTCTGTATACTTTTATTATTAGAAAATTAGAATTCAGGAAAAATAGGTTTAAAGACTATAGATTTTATCCCAGACTGACTTTAACATGTACTCAGATTTTTCTTATATAGAAATATACATCATGCATGCAGAAAAAAAATCAAAATGAATTGAAAATCTACAGTGCCATAATCTTTGATTTATTTCTAAAACGGCAATTGATATATGAAGACAAAATCATTTTTCAAAATGTATTTTATAAAGATCAATACACATTCATATCAATTGAAAATAAATTCATCAATTTTCAAGGTTTAAGGCCAACATTTCAAAAATAATATAAAACAGATATAGCAAAATGTTTACTGTTTGTAAATTTTTGATAAGTTCTATGATTAAAGGGTCTGCAAGCTGTATCTTGCAACACCAAGAAATTAATGACAGAATTGAATGCAAAAACGCTTTTTGTCAAAGTATTATTACATTCAACCTTTGTTTGAAACATCTTATTGTATCGGATGAACATGTAGTTTGTGGTGAAATATAGGGATCATATTTCTGTAAGATATCATTTATATGTACCTAGAAATTTAAATATGAAGGAGACTACAGATGCTATTATATTATATTGTTGTTATATTTTGCGGGGTATTAATTTTCACTCTATTTGTATTGAAAAGGATAAGCGCAAAAAATTATACCTTTATAAATTTATATTGCTATCAAATATTTAACTGAAAACATGAATATAAAACCCCGCAAATAAATCCAACACCATAAATAGCGAAAAATTTTATATTGCAAATATAAAATCCTATACAGTAAATTCTGTTCATCTCATTGAAATTTTCAACAAATGTCACTTTCAAAAAATTGAAATTTAAGCAACTAATGCAAGGTTTTTCACAATCAACTTTGTTATTATAGAAAATATTTCTCCAGTCATACACCACGGTACACTTGTCTTTATGTTACATTAAACCCCCATCCCTCCCCCAATTTTATAACATTATTTTCTTATCAAGTTGTTGATTATGTGATTGGAGGGGGGAAAAAATTTTCAAGGACAGGATTCTGTTTCAGTTAGAAATTTCTACAAATTCATGTTAATGATATGTAATTATAAGCGTTTTGTTAAAACTATTTTACATTGTGTAAAAGTTGTGTGTGAGAGGACATGCTTCCAAAAAGTAAGAAGAAAATTGTGTAATTTATTGCAAAATAAATTCTTTTAATATTTTAGACTTAACAGTTGTATTGCATTTTTTAGAGCAGTTTATGCTAGAGAAAAAAGTAAACAATGTGATGGTAATGTATATAAGACAAATTATAACCAATTATACCCTCAACAAAGTTTTGTGGGTAGATAGGGATCTTCCTGTCTGTCTGTCTGTCCATGTACCTTATCAGTGCATTTCCTCATAAATGGCTAATTGGATTTTGATGAAATTTTACATATTTGTAGTACATACAACCTGAAGAAGTGCCTGAAGTACATGTAATACTATTGGAATATTAATTTGGAAGGAAAGATAATAATAATGTAGACCTTTTAGAAAACTGGGATGCTGACTTTGATATAGTACTTAAAGTTTTCCTAATTTTCAGTTCCACTCCACTGCACCGAAACCTCCATATAATTACCAATGTCTTTGGAATATTTTAAGTTTTGATTAATATTTTTGAGTGATATAAAGTGACCAAAAAATAGTGTCTGTATAAAAACAATACTTTTCAACAAAAATTTTATGCTGAACAAAATAAAAATGTTTTAGTCAAAAAGAAACATGTCATAAAAATTAATTAAAAAATTTTGCAATAAAAAAACACTGTGGGGGCCTGGTCAAAGTTTATTCGCATTGTTGGTGAGGTAACTTTTAATACACTAAGTATTTACTATCTTGAGCATTCACAAAATATCTCTTCTTTGCATATAAAACTATTGCATTGTGGCACACCACAATTCAATACCTTCCACCTATTTCATAAGGTTAACAATGTAAAAGATTACGTCACAACCATACCTACTATCCTCGTCATGTGGTGTATAACTTTTGGCCTTAGACAATAGTTGGAAAAGGTTGCACTGCAGTCAGTGACATTGAACAGCGCAAATATTTCCTGACAAATTACCGTATCTCTCCCTGATTTCTTTTCTTATTCATACTACCATGCATGTATGTTGTGCTACCTTTGGACTTGAAATTTAAAACATACTCGAGTTCCCCTATTTATCCCCACCCCTAATGGTTTTCTTTGATGCTTACAATATTGCTAATATGACAACATGACAAAATCATTTATTCCTGGTTGTCTCCTCTTGATGATGCCAAACAGAATTAATATTCCTTCATGCACATCATACACTACTTAACCTCAATCCATTTTGCAAGTTATCTATGCAAATAAAATTTTGTAATGTAAATGTAACTAGTTCACTTTCCACTACAGAGAGGTTGGGGGAATAATCTAAACTTTTGAAAAAAAACAAATGTTTTGAGATTTGATAGAAGACAATGACAAAATCCAGACTGACATTTACATAGATGAAAGTGCAGAAGTGCCAAAATCTACAAAAACAAATGGAGAAAACAAATTTCTATAGGGGGATACAAATGGAAAAAAACAGGTCAAATTAGATGAGAAAAGATATTAGGAAACACCTGCAATGGCTAAAAATTACAATCATAGGCCAAAGTCTACAAGGTAACTGCACACAGAAAAGCACAATTGGAAGAAGAAAAACAAACATAAGTAACAATAGAAAATCGAGATAGGCTTGCCTAGTACCAGCACTAGCAAAAGCTAGAGGTAGGGTTAATCCAGTTTACGGGTACCAACCTCCCCTTTATCCCTTTATCCTACAGCATAATAAACACACAAATGATACCCCAAAAAGAAGACTACTAACCCCATAACCACTATCTTAAAGAAGACTGTATTGCTCACCTGGGCTATTGCTGACAGTAAAAGGCATTCTTATATGGGGTTCAGAAATGCCTCTCTTGTAGCTACCTTGCATTGGATGCAGACCTGAAAGACACAAATTTTGAAGGGACCATCCAAAAGACTGTTTAGTTCAACTGGACTCGTGGTTTCAGAGAATGTGGTCCAATGTTAAACTATGTTCCATGCTGGCTACCATTTTGTATTAGGTATGGACAGGCAAGCGAACTTTTTTGGAGGGATTGTAGAAGGACCAGTGTGACTATAAAGTATGGTTCTGATTGGACTAGTAATTTTTGAGAAGATTGATTCCTCCTGTTGAAAGCTTTCAGTCGTATGTCAAAATATTTGGCAAATCGGATATGGTTTACAAGCTAAAAGGGGTCAAAGAGGCCAAAATTGCAATTTTTCATAATGTGTAAAATCTTTATTTTATCAGGTTTCGATGGGATTTTTATGCCCACGCCACTAGGCAGTTGGGGGCATTAAGGTTTACCCTGATCCCTACGTCTGTATGTCCATCTTTTTGGTTCATGATTATCCTGCATCAGATCAAAACCAAACTTGGTCACATGCTTACTTATCACCCAAGACAGAACCTATCAATTTCCAGGTTGGTACCCCCAAAGTCAAGGTCGCAGTTACTAAAAATAGACTTAAATTTCAATAAAATTTTGGTTTCTGGATGATAACTTGAGTATCCTGCATTGGATCAAAACCCAAATGGTCTCATGCTTACTTATCACCCAAAACAGAACCCTATTGATTCCCAGATTGTTACTCCCAAGGTCAAGGTCACAGTTGCTAAAAATAACTAAAATTTCAACAACAAAAAAATAGTTTCTGGATGATTACTTAAGTATCCTTCATTGGATCTAAAGCGAACTTGGTTACATGCTTACTCATCACCCAGACAGAACCCTATTGATTTCCAGGATGGTACCCCCAAGGTAAAGGTCACAGTTGCCAAAAAAAGACTAAAATTTCAATAAAATTTGGGTTTCAGGATGTTAACTTGAGCATCCCGCATTGGATTAAAAGCAAACTTGGTCAAATGCTTACTCATCACCCAAAACAGAACCCTATTGATTTCCAGGTTGGTACTCCTTAGGTCAAGGTCACAGTTGCTAAAAATATACTAAAATTTCAATAAAAGTTTGGTTCCCGGATGATAACTTGAGTATCCTGCATTGGATTAAACCCGAAACTTGGTCATATATACTTAATTATCACCAAAGACAGAATTCAAATGATTTTGGGTTGGTAACCTAAAGGTCAAGGTCACAGTTTCTAAAAATAGACTTAAATCTCAATAAAAGTTTGGTTTCTGGATGATAACTTCTGTTTTATTCATTGAATCAAAATCAAACTTGGTTACATGTTTGTCACCCAAGACAGAACCCTATCCATTTCTGGTTGGTACCCCCAAGGTCAAGGTCATAGTTACTACAAATTTTACTAAAATTTCAATAAAATTTTGGTTTCAGGATGACAACTTGACTATCTTGCATTGGATCAAAACCAAACTTGGTCACATGCTTGCTTATCACCCAAGACAAAACGCTATGGATTTCTGGGTTAGTATCTCCAAAGTCAAGGTCACAGTTGCAGAAAATAGATTATTATTGCATATAAGATTGTTTCTCAGATTATTTGTGGGAACTCTGCATTATATCAAAACCAAACCAGTTCCAATACCTATTTATCACAGGAGACAGATCCTATTTTAGAATTAATTGATATATTTTGTGCCTTTAATGATTTGGGGTTTCGATTGCAAGGAGGTGGGGGCCAAGGGGCTTTTTTTTTTCTAAATATCTTTAATCTATTTTTATAGGATTTTAATGGCATGTTTTACTTTGGATTCCTCTTGATGTAAGCTTTTAGTAATATGTCAACAGATTTTGTGTAACTTTTACTGTTTTTCAGAGCTTTAAGGGATTAAAAGCGCTAATTTTTATGTTCCCTGGGCCTACCTTGTGTCCAGTTATTTACTGTGTCAAGCTCCTTATTATGTCCATCTATTTATGGTGCAAAGCTCTTTACTGTGTCAACGTTAACATTAAATTGCGTTTGTTAAAATTTCAGTGGTCGACATGTTGTGGTCATATTATGATGGGCTTAGCGTAGCCCATTATTTTTTTTTGGAAGGGACCATCCATTAAGGCCATTGAGGCATATTTTTAGTTTGCCTCAACGAAGTTGAGGGGGACTATTGGAGTACCCCCGGCGTCCTCGTCCGCGTCTACGTCTACGTCCGCGTCCGCATTTGGGCATATTTATCTGCAACTATGCATGGTAGGATCATCAAACTTTGTATGCAGGTGCATCTTGGGCTATCTCACAGCCTTCAAGAAAATTGGGTCTCTCTGACCTATATTTTCCGCTTGAACGACTTACATTCAACTTTACGTCCGAGTTCAAATCTCAGTCACTATACATGGTAGGATCATGTAACCTTGCTTAGGCATGCAAATGCGATGTCAACATCCAGTCAAAATTTTGTTATTGTGACAAAGTGCCATAACCAGGCGAACTCTGTAATCGTTGATTACCTATGTTTGTTCCAAACTGGTTACCTAGTAGTTTCTGAGAAGATCTTTCAATGTGTTTTCCATAGGGTCCAATGATAAACTATGGTCCCCACTGGCATCCATCTTGGATGAGATACAAACCTGCAAGATATCTTTAACTAGAAAACACGAGGGGACTTTATAAACATAAGTGGATGATATAAATCGGATAATGGTTTTTATGAAATAAAAACGATACGCTAGGCTATGGAATAGCCTTGGATAGAAAATTGCGTG
>MJUU01072691.1:179980-193302 GCA_002080025.1 Modiolus philippinarum
TTTTTATTTTATTGAAATGGCAAAAAATAGGGTCAATGAGGGGCTTTTTTCAAGCCTCAAACTAGATGAGGGAGGGCCTGTGAACCAATAAATTATTTTTTTATGGCCTAATACTTTAAATTTTGATTTTACAGATTTTAGAGGTTTGCTTGGCCAAAAATGGCTCTTCTGTAGTGCAGGCGATGCAAGTGTTCCATGGAACACCCATCAATTTTATTATTAGGGCCCCGCCATGAAATGGCGGCCATTTATCTGTCCATCAGTGTTTTTTATGTCGTATGATAACTCAAGATTGCCTACACCGATTTTTATGATTTTTTACTTAAAGGTGAACTTGGCAAAGAAAGCTCCCTTTCCCTTTTAAGGAAAATCGTAAAATGATTTTTGGGAAAAAACTGTTTTTTTGTTATATGAAAAAGTGCATATTTGAGAATTAGCTCTGTGTCGTACAATAACTTAAGATTGCCTTCAGGGATTTTAATGATTTTGATACTCAAGGTTGAACTTGACTTATGGAAGCTCCCTTTTGTTTTTATCGAAAATTGGAAAATGACTTTATGGGAAAAATCTTAGTTTGTTATGAAAAAGTGCATATTTTGAGAATTAGCTCTATGTTGTACAATAAATTAAAGGAGGCTCCCTTTTGTTTTTTTTTAGGAAAATCCGAAAACAATTTTTGGGGAAAAACTTCGTTTCTATATGAAAAAGTGCATATTTTGAGAAAAAGCTCTATGTTGTATGATAACTTGAAATGACTTCACAGATTTTTGTAAGTTTTATGCACAGTGTTGGACTTGATCAAAAGAAGGTTCCTAATGATTTTGGGGAGAATCACAAAACATTTTGGGGGAAAAAACTTAATTAATATATTGAAAAATTCATATTTTGAGAATTAGCTCTGTCGTATGATAACTTGAAGTGACCTTCATATATTTTTTTCAATGTTTTGATTTGTTCTGAACAGATGAGACATAAGTTGTCAAAACGCCCATTTACAGAAACTAAATTTACAATAACTTAGGATTTTGTTATTTATGTTTTTCCCCCAAAATTGTTTTATGATTTCCATGAAATTCCGCAAACAGGTTTTTGGAACACACAAGGGGGAGGGCCCTTTTTGAATTGTCAGTATTTTAGTTATAATTTATTGTCGTAGAGTAAGTAGAGCTCTTGCAATATCAAACATCCCACGAAAATTGGGACACTTTCATTCTTGTCATGTACATGTATTGACAGAATTATCTTTTCAATATTTTTCATTGTTAGATTAGCTTGTATCTTTGTCAATTACAAGACAGGAATGAAAGAGTGTCACAAATTTTGTGTAGATTTTTCATGGGACTATTGCTATTGCAAGACCTCTATTTCTTTGGTTTTATATTGCCAAGTAGTTCCAGAAAAGAAAATTTTCAAATGGGGTCAAATGTTAAACAATGTTCTCTGCTGTTGGGTTTGAACCTGGTAAGAACTTTTTTGAAAAGGACTATGTACCCAAGTTTGATTATAGATGGCTTTGTAATTTCAGAGATAATCTTTGACTAGAGTCGTATTTTAAACTATGTTCTCTGCTGGCTGTGCATCTTTAATGGGGTATAGATGTCCCCAAAAAATTTAAGGGGATCATCAAAGACCATTGTTGTCAAGTTTAGTTCGATTTGCCTTGAGGTTGCACTGAAGATCTTTGAATATGTTTCCATTTGGGCCTAATGTAAGCCCAGGATTCCTGCTGACAGCCATCTTGGATAAGATGCCAAACAGCAAGACATATTTTAGAAGGGGACCATGTAAGGACCTTTGTAGATTTGGAGGAGACCCATATGGTTCAATGTTAATTATGTTCCCCACTGGTGGCCATCTTGGATGGGGAACTGACCTACTGACCTGCTGAACACCACAATATTTGAAGGAGACCACCAAAGGACTATTTTGACCATGATTGCTTCCAATTAGCATCCTGCTTACAGGGAAGCTCTTTGCATTCATAGAGTCCAATCATTTCCAACATTAATCTCTATTCCTTGCTGGTTGCCATCTTCGGTAAAATGCAAACCTGCCCAACATAAATTTTGCATAGCTCTTACAGTTTTTTTTTTAATCAACAAGTGATCAAAAGGGTTGATTTTTTTTCCGTAGTTTGTTTCCAGCTAATAACTGTGTCAAGTTTCTTTTTGTGTCCATCTAATTATTGTGTCAAGCTCTTTACTGTGTCCACATTCACTTTGAACTACTTTTGTTGAAATTTCAGTGATCGACATCCTGCGGTCGTATCATGCTGCGCTCGGCGTAGCCCTTTATTATGTACATACACCACCAAAGATGGACCATCAGTTGGGAATTATANTGAGCGATACAGGCTCTTGAGAGCCTCTTGTTCCAGAAAATATTTAAAGACGAATTATCTCTCCTTCAAAATTTCCACCAGCAACCATATTACTTCATGCACATCTTCAGATGGTATACTACAAGTGTGTAACATTTCATCAAAATCCAAGCAGCCGTTCAGGAGGACATACGCTGACAAGGTACATGGACGGGCAGGCAGACAGACTGAGGGACAGGGTGATTCCTATATACCCCCCAAACTTTGTTTGCGGGGGTATATAAATTGGATTCTCTCTTGTGTGATAAGTAAGCACAGTCTGGATCAAACATAAAATACATAACAACATGTATGAAACAATGGCAGTAGAAAGAACAAAAGATATGCCAATTACAGCATGCCCATTCATGTACTGCAGTACTAATTCAAGTACTTTAGAAAACATGCACATAAAATTCACAAATCAAAACGTGCATACACATACATTTGAAAAATACAGTCGAACTTCAATGGCTCGAAAACCTAAGGCACCGATGAAAATTCAAGCCAAAGGGATGTTCGAGATATCGAGGTCGAATTATGTTTAAATTTGAAACAAAGGACCAAAAAAGAGGTTCGAGGCATCCATGGTGTTCGAGTTATTGCAGTTTGAGCCATCTAAGTTCTACTGTAATGGTTTTCAGTCAAAATGTATTGTTAACATCAAAAGTGAAAGTAAAGTAGTAATCAAAGTTTGTAGTGCTACGTGATTGGTTGCTTTCAATCAATGTGTCAAATCGCTGTCTCACACCACCCCTTGGGAGACAGCCTCGTGCATACTATGATGCTATTGACATCATGGTGAGTCACTAAGTGATGGCGGATGGTAAGGATAACTTGACAGCACCTAAATATGTTTTATCTAGAGCTATCCCCGAATAGCAGCCAGGTATACCCCGCTAATTGAACCCTGAATCAATATGGCAAGTGTAAATTTAAGTGTGTGTGGACTCAATACAGTAGTGGACACAGTACAAATGTAGACACAATACAAGTATGGACAAAATGATATACCTCCCCTTTTTTTTCTTAAAAATATAAAAAGCGAATTATCTCCCTTTCAAAATTTTGGACAGCAACCATGTTACTTCATGCACATCTTCAGCTGGTGTACTAAAACTGTGCAACATTTCACCAAAATCCAAGCAGTGGTTTAGGAGAACATGCGCTAACAAGGATCACCCCTCCCCTTTACACAGAAAATATTCTAAGACAAATTATCTCCCCTTCAAAATTTCAGACAGCAACCATATTACTTCAAGCACATCTTCAGGTGGTGAACTACAACTTTGTAACATTTCATAAATATCCAAGAAGCCACTTAAGAGAACATGCACTGACAAGGTTCGTCCAACCCCCGTCTTCCAGAAAATATTCAAAGACAAATTATCTCCCCTTCAAAATTTCGGGCAGCAACTATATACCTTCATGCACATCTTCGGCTGGTGTACTACAACTGTGTAACATTTCATCAAAATCCAAGAAGCTGTTTAGGAGAACATGTGCTGACAAGGTTCGCCTCCCTCTTTTTCCAGAAAATATTCAAAGACGAATTATCTCCCCTTCAAAATTTCGGGCAGCAACCATATTACTTCATGCACATCTTCCGATGGTGTGCTACAAGTGTGTAACATTTCATTTAAATCCAAGCAGCCGTTTAAGAGAAGATGCACTGAAAAAGTTTGCCTACCCCTTTTTTCAGAAAATATTGGTCTCACTATACAGTTTCGATGTCACCATGCATTCCTATGTAAAATTGCCAAACTTTGCAGGTTCAGCCTGAACGTATAGGTGTAAAGTTTGCAATGAGGAGTATATTTTTGCAAAGCATGGAAACCATAGATTTTATAAACAATGCAAAAAGGGTACGATGATCGTTGAATTTTTTCACAAAATACGCTCGAACATATTAAAACTGCTTTCAAAAGCACATGTTCACGTTTTGTCAAATTTCTGTCCACATGGCCGGCATGACACCGTCTCACTCATTTATTGATGCGATATCCCTACATACTTGTCACAGATGCCAATTATTTGAAAAGTACACTTTCTCAGCTTCAATTTAAGCAGTCACTTGTACTCTTTCCAAGTATGATAAAATATCTATCACTTACACTGTATTTGATTCCAATTTAACTTTCTGATAGAACTATTTAGCTAAGAGGCCAATTGACACAGAAGTGTATGTTGAGACCTATTAAAAGACGAATTATCTCCCCTTCAAAATTTCAACAGCAACCATATTACTTCATGCACATCTTCAGATTGTATACTACAACATCAAAATCCAAGCAGCTGTTTAGGAGAACATGTGCTGACAAGGTACATGGACGGAGTCAGACGGATGGACGGACAGGCAGGGTGATTCCTATATTCGCCCAAATTTTGTTTGCAAGGGGTATAATGAGCAAAAGTGAGAAAATTAATCAAACACCATTGAAAATGCTAGGTTTAGAAATCTCTGACACCCTTGGCAAGCCTTGTCAGAGAAATATTGAAATCTTACCCTTGGGTGTAAAGGTAAAAAGTAGCAAAAGCTGAACATACCATTACTTTATAGTTTTTAAGAGAGTGTATTAATTGCCTTCTAAAAGGATACTGTTTCAAATACATGATATCAATTTTAACGATAGGATCCCAATTTTTGGAATCCTTACAAATTTGTCATCTGATTCCTGACAAGACCAAAATGGCAATGAACAAGTGTGAATTTTTGTATAATATTTATTACACAAATAGCTCTGTAATATCAACAAGGAGTATTCTATAACAAATCAACAAAAATGTAAACAATATCTACAGAAACTTGTATAGAGATTCTAGGAAACTAACCTAAACAGAAAAAAAAAGATCTCATATATATCTGTAGTATCTGTATCTCTATTCTTAACTTAATTTCAAACACTTTTTGATAGGACAAGTCGATTTAAAATCTTCAGATTAAAATTAATTATTATATAGATTGCGGTGAAAGATTGAAATTTCTCAGTGAAATAAAAGCGATAATTAACTGTGAAATTATTTTCCATAATTTCACTCTAGGAAGTGACGTCACAATAGACGTTGTCAACGTTGTTGTTAAGTAAACGTCGCAGCGGATTAACATAGAAAATGTAGTTCATGCAATGAATCTTAAATTAAACCGCTATATTTAATGTGAGAAGGTCTATATTATAAAAACAATAACTAATCCGAGATTCTGATTATCGAAAACATTCAACTCATGATCGAAAAACGCTGTAATTCACTCATGCGCTGTGCGCATTCGTGAATTACTGCGTTATTCGATCATTCGTTGAATATTTTGCGATAATCAGAATCTCGGATTAGTTATAGTACAAGTATCTTTACTGTAAAAGTACTATTGTTTGTGGGGTTCCAATTTTCGTGGATTTCATGGTTGGCTAAAACCACGAAATTGAGATCCCAACGAAATGCAATTTTTTGTGAGTTTAAATGCATAGAATTCCAAACCATGAATTTAAATACCCACAAAATAGTGATATTTATGAAAACCGTGAAAATTTATGTACACGAATAAAAGTACCTCCACAGTATGTTTAGTTCTAACTAAAATTTAGTATATTTATTTCAAAATCAGTGTCATTTACATGTTCAAGATTTTCTTCTGTATGTACAGTTATATTTTGATGTGGGAAACACTTCTTTATTCAGGTTTAAACAGTTTGACCTAAATAGTTCAAATGCCCCTAAAATTTTAAATTCAGTTTAAATTTTAATTTGTTTGTTTATTTGGAACTTCAATTTTAAATTAAGTCAAGATTTGCTGTAGTATATATAACAATATTTTTGTAAAGAGACCCAAATACAAATGTATGTTTAGGCCAAGACAAGTTATTTCTATGTTTGGCATCAGTGCGCACATTGAAAATGTGATTTTTTTACAAAACAAACAAGGGTTCTTTTTTTTGCAATTAAAATAGTAGTTTAATGATTAATTAAGGTGACAACAAGTATGTATTCCTAACGGAAAACTGTTCAAAAGGACTGACATAAAAAGAGATGTGGAAAAATGAAAATATTGAAAACAAAACATACTTGATTCAACGGGATAATGAAAATTGACTTTCATTGGATATTGGTCATTTCAAAGTGTGTTATTTTCAAGAATTCTTTTCTTGTTTGATGTTTTGTTGTTTATTTGCCGCATTCATTTCAAAAATAAAGTTAACACCAAACAGAGAATTAAATTTTTTGGCCCAAATACAAATGTATATGTCACTATCAGATATGTTTTGATCTTGTTTGGCCATCTTGATCTTATCACGATCGTGACAGGCTTAACACAATTTTGTTAAGACAGTGTACGATTTTAAGTTGGTTTTCAAGATAATTCATTTCAAGGACGATCAAGACCTGTTCATAGAGTTCAAGATAAAACAAGATCAACTTGTTAATTGCGTTCAGGAAAGATCAAAACGAATTAAGTTTGCCAAGAACAAACAAGATCCCGATTTGGTCTTGTTTTATCTAGACAAATTTTACACATCTTATTCGCCCTTGAACGCAATTATTTTGTTTGATCTTGATAAACTGAACGAGTCTTGATCGTCCTTGAAAGCAATCTTCAAATACGACTGAATATCTTACACAGTCTTGTTAAAATTGTATTAAGCTTGTCAAGATCCTGATAAGATCAAAATGGCCAAACAAGTTCATAACATATCTCTTAGTGTGTTTTAGTATTGTTTGATTGTGTTTACATGATTTATATCTGAAGTGTATTATTCAGATCAAAAAGAAAAATTTCAAACAATGGAAAAGATTCCAAAAATTGGTGAAAATTTGAAGTTTTTTAGATTTTTAAATCGATATGAATAATCATATCAAGTTTTACATTTTTTAATCAGCACATTAATATTGCTAAAAGAGAATAGTGAAGTAGAATTTTTTTTTTCAAGATACAAGTGCCTTTGGTGTGTATAAACATTTTTCGGTTTTGATCAAATTGTTCTGACTTTTATCATATTTTACCAGGAGCAAAAAGCAAATGGACTGTATATTTAAGTGTGCACATACATGCTCAAATTACATACATGTAACATGTAAATTTAGACATGTGCATATATACATATATTCTGCTGAAGTGAAATATCCAGGTAAATCCTGCAATTTGATTGGTTACCTTGACAGGGGATACGAGACCACATCCCCATGGTAGCAAAAATCACAATTTTTAAACGCTTTTTAAAGAAAAAATATAGCACTTCTAGCAGAATATAATTAAGCAATAACAGTACATTATTTGAATACCCGAGGGCGTCAATCGTAGATTTGACGGTAAAAATGCAGTTTATAGGCGACGCGTAGCGGAGCCTGTAAACAGATATTTTGACCGTCAAATCAAGATTGACGCCCTCGGGTATTCAAATAATGTACTGTTATTGCGATTCTAATGCAACAAATCAATTTCATGTTCTTTTTTTAACTCGTGAATTTGTAACAATATTAGGAACCAGCCTAAACAGGGAACCTACTTTGTCACAGGTGTGTAGATGGTGGAATTGACGGTCAGTTTTGACCAATCAAAACCTTCATTATATAAATGTTAAATTAGAATAGTTATTTGGGCTTCATAGAGGATACAAGTTCATATTCCCTGTCTGTGCAATATATCCCCTTCGCCTGATGGCCTATTATGCGTTTGTGATTCAAAAATCAAAATTTCTCTAATGATATGTCAAGTTTAAACCGGTTTTGACCCGTTGGATAATTTTTCTTTATTCAACATATGTTGAAAAAAGCCCCGTGCTATTTCCCGCCAAATCTATTCGGAATACAGTTCTCGGTGTTTATCAGTGATCATTAGAGAAAAAAATTACACCACTTTATCCCGATTATTACCATATTTTATCCACTCTCGATAGTTGAATTTAAAACTTTTAAAATGCTCGGCAAGCCTCGCAATTAAAATTTTAAAATCTAACTATCTCTAATGGATAAAATATGGTAATGAACGGGATCTTGTGGTGTAATCTATATTTAATTGTCATGTTTCAGCTGCTGCTTGACTTTCAAATGACGTCCTCTTTATTTTGTATGTTAATTATGAACTGAATTATCATCCAAAACCATTCCAGATGAGGAAAAAAAAAATTCTGTTCTAAAGGGAGGTAACTGTGAAGAATCATCAGAAAAATTCCTATTAAGCTTTATCAAGCATTACGAGCTTGAAATACAAGCTCAGAACAAAATTGTTGAACAATATGATAAATGACCTATTTTCCCTATTAAAGTAAAATAAGAATATACATCATCAGAAAAATATGACTGACTTAAAATATATATTCTTTTGTAGCAAAAAAGACATTTTGCATTACAATATTTGTGTCAAAACTTTGTCTTAAACCAACCATATATCCTAAACTGTATGTATTCTCACCTCCAATTTTAATACATATAAAAATTACATACAAGTGAATAAATATCTGACTCTTATATAAAACGGATGATAGTCAAAAATCAAATTTTTGTATAATTTACAATAATCTTGTATTTAATTCTATAATGATACATGCAATTTTCAAATATGTAACTTTCCATTAAGTTTTTTCCATTTATAATGCCTTAAAACAACTATATTATAAAACTAATATTATTACAAAATAGGCTGTTATTTTTCAATGAAGGCAAGAACTTAAAACAATGTTGTGGCTATTTGAAGAAAACAAAACTTTGTAGATAGGTTCAATAATCACTAACAGTTAATACAAAATTATCATAAAAACACTAGCACTATCTGTCTTATAAATATACCATATAGCGGGTAATTTTTGCAAGGTTCTTAATTTCGCTATTTTCGAGAAGTTTGTGAAAGCACAAATTTAACATCTTGCGAAATTAAAATCAGTTTACCTTTTAATATGTATGTCTTCCCCTAACACAATTTTCCATTCGCGAAAATTGATGACCCCTAAAATTTAATACCCCTCTTCGGGGAAAGAATCACAAAATCTGGTAACTGCAAAAATTAGCCCTTTTATGGTATATGTTTTTTACAAATTACATACTGTATATACACGTAAACTTATCTCAATGATTTTTCATGGGGTTAATCTCTTTATGAATCAATATTTGTCCCTTTCTTTATTTGAAAACAAACTTTTTGCATAATAGATATTTTTGCAGATATTTCTACATTGCATATGTAGCGAAATTATCCACAGCAAAAACTTCCATACTTTACCCTTTACTTTCTAAAATATTAAAAATTTCTTGAATGTTTCAAATCTTCTTCTGATTGAGCAAGTCTTTTTTTTCAGAAATAAGAATGGTCCAGTTTTTGTTCACAAAAGATGGATTTCAAGATACAGTAAATAGTGCTAAATCTAATCCACACATTTCATGTGTGATAAAAAAAAATTGCAATACCTAGAAAAACTAGAGCTGTCGCCGAATGGCAACCAACTATGCCCCCGCTCATTAAACCCTGAATCAATATGGCAAGTGCAAATTTAAGTGTGTGATGGCACAATACAGGTGTTGACACAGTACAAGTATGGACACAATGATATGCCTCCCCTTTTTCCAAAATATATAAAAGGGAAGTTCTGAGCCCGAAAATCAATTCTATGGGTGCTTGGCAATCTTCCTGTAAAGTTTCATCCATTTTGAGGCACTTTGAATTTTCCCGCCTTTTTCCAGTTTCCATGGCAATGGTAGCCATTTTGAAAATTCTGAGACCCATGATCATTTCTATAGGTGCTAGACATCCTTCTTGTAAAGTTTCATCAAATTTGAGGCTTTCTGAATTTTCCCGCCTTTTTTCAGTTTCCATGGCAACCACAGCCATTTTGAATATTCCAAAAGAAATGTAAGTGCATATTTACTTATTGTAAGTTAGATTCCTTTGAAGTAGTTGGAATTTGTTTGCAAACTTTCTAAAAAACATTAATAGTTGTGTTTTTCATTCGTACGGACAGACAAGGGTAAAACAATATGCCCCCTGACTTTTCATCGCGGGGACTTAAAAATTCTAGAATAAATAACATATTAAAAGACAATTTTCAAATCTGGTTAAAAATTAATGAGAACAAAATGAAAATACATTGAACACAATGAAAATACATGTGAACACCATGAAATCAAATTTGAACAATGGAATTAAACACAAATGCCATAAAACACATGTGAACAATGGAAATATATATGTGAACACCATATAATACAGTGCACCCTTATTATTTTGCCACCTTTTGGACCAGGCAAAATTTTGGCAAAATGTGAGGATGGTGATTTATTGAGGGAATTAATAATATAGAAACTGTAAAACTTATATAGAATAATAGATCTTGAAAATGGATGGCCAGAAGTGAGCAACCACAATTAAAGAGGGGCAGTATAACGAGGGAGCACTGTATATGTGAACACTATTTAAATACATGTAAACATGAAAATATTGTCACCAAATGCGAGATTATCTACAGAAAATTCATTCTTTAATTATGCAATATGTGACTCACCATACATAAATGATAAAGTGAACACTTTTTTTTATATATAGACTTTGGTCCACTTATGATATCGATACTTTTGGTCGAAACAACATAAACAAGGTTTACAATAATTTTGGAATATTAGATTGGTATAAATTACAACAGCAGTTCAGGGTCAATATTGTCACCTACACAATACCACAGTTATATCATTATATAAAACATTTATAAGACACAGATCAGATTCTTTCCCTCCATCACTTCCTCTTCTACTTTTCTGCTGGACGTGGAATGTTCTGCTTGGATAGATAACACGGAACACACAAATGTGAGAACAGTTCCAATTATACACAAGTAAAATGACCAACCTACAAAAGATATAATACAAATTCTTATCAAGTATGTCACTTTTATCAAAATCAAATTCTTTTGGACTTGGCTAGCAATGCCGCGGTAGCAGTGAATTTTTTAGGTTTAATATTTTATTTTCATGATCAAAATCAACGAGCAAAATATAATATCCTCAGTGGATTTTAATTAATATATCTTTGATTTGACTGACAAGTTAGTTGTATTTATTCCATACTTAGTTGTGATATAAACAGCAAAGGGGAATAACTTCATAATCAAAGATGCACTCCTACAAAAACCTGACCAACAGTTCATGATCCTGGATTCATGACCCAACACAAGGGAAAATAAGTATGGCAAAAGAAAAATGTGGTCAGTTGATTTTGTATAAACGCATTATAATATTAAGTAATTGAACTACTATTACAAAATTTAATGAATCAAAATGGTGGGTCGATGTTATCTAGTACACATAACAATTAACAACTCTGTAAAAGTTGAACAAACCACAGAGGCAGTTTCTTAGGAGTTGTGTCCACCAGATCTGCCCAGGTAAAAACATTCCAAATATTTCTAATCGTGTGGAGTTGGTAAAACAATTCCCCGCATTGAGATGTATGCTCTTTATTTTTCCTAGATATGGTGTACTTGTACATAAGATTATATCTCATGTGTACACTTTGTTAACTTACTATTATCTAAATTCATGTAAATTCTAAAACCTAAGGTTTAACGCCCTCCATAATAGTTTTGTCCTTGGTATTATTTGATATTACTGATTATTCAGATTTCGTTTGGTTTTATGCATTTTAAACATTTTTTGAAATTATGGATTTCCTTTGTTTGGGTCCTAGTGCTGCTGATGAGGAAATGACTTCCAAAATGGCCATACAGGTCATTAAAATTATCGCAGTTGGAGTTAACATATGTGTTATGGTCTCATGTTTATTACTTCATATCCTTTTGTAAAATATCAAGTCAAATAACTCTGAAAAATATATTATCATTATAATTTAATTACCATATGAACTAGAGGTACTGCTGAATGCAGGAGGGCCCCGCAATAGGTACCAAATTATCAACATTTTTTTAATGAAAATATTTTAAAATAAAAAGTTAAAAAGTATCGGCAAACAGGAAGTAGTGGCATGGCAAACCTGAAAATAGCTTACACAATACAACTCATCATCATGAAGCTTTAGACTAAATATCATATCATTCCCAGGTGTAGAAGCCCAGAAAACTTTGACAAAAAGTTTTCATCCACAGAGAGGTATAATAAAAAGTTAAAAGTATCACCAAACATGAAGTAGTGGCACGGCAAACCTGAAAATTGCTTACAGGGTACACTCATCATCATAAAGCTTCAGACCAAATATGAAATCATTCCCACCTGTAGAAGCCCAGAAAACTTTGACGAAAAATTTTCCTCAATAAAAAGTTAAAGTATTGGTAAACAGGAAGTAGTGGCACGGCAAACCTAAAAATTGCTTAAACTGTACAACTCATCATCATAAAGCTTCAGACCAAATATGAAATCAATCCCACATGTAGAAGCCTAGAAAACTTTGACGAAAAATTCTAATCCATAGAGTGGTATATAAAAAGTTAAAGTATTGGCAAACAGGAAGTAATAAAAAGTTAAGTATTGGCAAACAGGAAGTAGTGGCACAACAACCTGAAAATTGCTTACACGGTACAACTCATCATCATAAAGCTTCAGACCAAATATGAAATCATTCCCACATGTAGAAGCCTGTTACACGCAAAAATAACTGATACTAGAAGTCCAGTGCTAAGTATCTATTTTAACTGCATAACACATAATAAAACAACATGTGAATACATCGACAAGCAACTGAGAAACTGAAAAGTGTGGGAAGTCCCTAACTTTATCTTATACATTTAACTATTTATTAAAATAACACATGTTAAGATATTTGGAAAGTCCAGATAAGCAATATACTATATTCAAAGGAAGTGGTTTGTTTTCCCATAGACTTCTATAAACAACAGTTCTCTATGATTAACGTCAACTGTCACTTTACACCATTAAATCCACTGGATGCAAGTATAGAGTTCAGATTTATAATGTATTCTGATGATAAGACATTTGTCTCTAAAGTCCTGTAACACACAGCTGTTTGGTATTTAGA
>MJUU01072691.1:193847-205652 GCA_002080025.1 Modiolus philippinarum
TGTTTCTATTACAAATTTTTGTCCATCTAAATAATATGATAATGACCCAACTGCCCATACGATTGCCAAAAGTTCTTTTTCTATCGTAGAATAGTACTTTCTTGCTGAGATATGCCACGGGATTTTCACCATCG
The DNA here is from genome assembly GCA_002080025.1 of Modiolus philippinarum. NCBI lineage: Eukaryota > Metazoa > Mollusca > Bivalvia > Mytilida > Modiolidae > Modiolus > Modiolus philippinarum. The sequence goes on from MJUU01072691.1 coordinate 193,982, forward strand.
GCCACATGCTGGCTTAAAACAGCTCCTATTGCGGTGTTACTGGCATCTGTTTGTAGATTGAATGGTCTTGTGAAATCCGGATGTACTAATACAGGTGAAGTGATTAAAACATCTTTAAGTTTTTGAAATGCAGCAGTTTCTGTAGATCCCCACGTAATTTGGTTCGGTTTGTCCTTTTTTAACAATTCCGTTAAAGGAGCAATTATATGTGCGTAATCTTTCACATATTGTCTGTAATATCCAGTGATGCCCAAAAATGATCGCATATCCTTCTTTGTAAGTGGAAGCGGAAATTCCTTCATTGCTGATATTTTCTTTGGATCTGGTTTAAGTTTTCCTGAGCCAACAATATGTCCTAAACAAACAATTTCATTTGCACCTAATTTACATTTGGATGGGCGTATTGTAAGTCCTGCACTTTTCAATTTATCCAATACTGATTTTATATGATTTAGATGTTCTTCCCAAGAATCACTGTAGACAATTATGTCATCGAAGTAGGCTACAACATTAGAACATCCTTCAAGTACTTTATCCATAAGTCTGATGAATGTGGCGGGTGATGTCTTCATACCAAATGGCATGACATTAAATTCATATAGTCCAAAAGGTGTTACGAATGCAGACTTCTCTTTCGTTTCAGCTGACAAAGGGACCTGATAATGGCCTTTAGTGAGGTCAAATCGACTTAGATATTTTGCTGTCCCTATTTGTTCAAAGACTTCACTGATACGAGGCACAGGATATCCATCAGATAGTGATATTGTATTCAACTTTCTATAGTCTATACATATTCTAATAGAACCATCAGGTTTGTTGACAAGAACAACTGGTGAACTCCATGCACTTTTCGACGGTCTAATTATTCCTTGTTCCAACATGTCGTTAATTTGACGTTTAACTTCATCCCTTTTTGCAACGGGTATACGGTATGGTTTCTGTGATATAGGTACGTCACTTGTTGTTCGGATGTTGTGAGTGACGAGCGTACATCTTCCAAGCTTTGTTGTGAAAACATCATCATAGCTGGCACATAAGTCTTTTAGCTGATTTCTTTGTTGTTTATCTAATGATTGATCTAAAACTAAATCTGATAGTGTCTCTGTGTAATCATTGGGATGAATTTGTTCTATATTGTTCTCAATTTCATCTTGTCCACTCACGGCTAGCAATATAGCACGATTGTACTTTTTCAGCAAATTAATGTGATATGTTACAATTCCTCGGCGACCCCCAACATTGATTCTATAATTAACATCATTAAGTCGTTGCACTACTCTGAACGGACCTCTCCACTGTGCAGCCATTTTCTTGCTATCTGTAGGTAGCAGTACCAGTACTTCATCTCCTGCGCTGAATCTCCTCTCTACAGTTGATTTGTCATACCAAGTTTTAATCTGTTTCTTTCGATTTTGTAAGTTCTCTTTAACAATGTCAGTCATTAAAGCCAAGTTCTCACGTACTTGAACAATATGATCTATAACAGATTTGGTAACAGATTCTTCTCCGGTGATATAGTCTTTTATCACTTGAGTTGGCCCTCTTACTGGCCACCCATACAAAAGTTCAAATGGAGCAAACCCTGTCTCCTCATGTGGCACTTCCCTGTATGCAAACAGTACGTAAGGTAACAATGTGTCCCACTCTACCGGTATATCATTCTCTACACTTAGTTTCTTAAGCATTGATTTAAGTGTTCCATTGAAGCGTTCAGTTTTGCCATTAGCTTCTGGATGATAAGGTGACGTTGTAACCCCTTTTATCTTAAGAACTTCATACAGTTGTTTCAAAAGTTCACTGGTGAAATTCGAACCTTGGTCAGTTAAGATTGTTTTTGGAATTCCTACTCTACTGAATAAATCAATCAAACAGTTAGCTATACTTTGTGCGTCACAACTTTGTAGAGGGTAGGCTTCAGGATATCTTGTTGAGTCATCAACTATAGTCAATATAAATTTGTTTCCCTTCTTTGTGCGGTTTAAAGGGCCTACAATGTCCATTGATATTTTACAAAACGGTTCATTGATAATTGGAGTTGAAACCATTGGTGCTTTTACATTACTACGTTTAGCCACTTTCTGACAGGTATCACAAGCAGCACAGTGCTCACTAACATTTCTAAAAATACCAGGCCAATAAAATGCCTTCAAAAGTCTCTCCTTAGTCTTCTCTACACCGAGATGACCAGCTAAGGGTTGATCATACGCTAACTTTATTACTGAGTTACGCAAACATGCAGGTAAAACAACTTGATGCCATACCTTAAAATTGTCAGCTGATGTCCACTTTCTGCGTAAAACATCCTTATCCCAATAAAATGCCTTCTGAACAGATTCAACGCTGTCCGCATTCGGATATGCTTGTTCTCTGCAGTTTCTAAGTGTTGGATCTTCCTTTTGCAATCTAGACAAAATTTCTGCATTAACCATGCTAATGTCCTCAGTAGCCGGAATCTGATCCTCTCTGACCTCAGTTGAACTTTCATTTACTTTTTCAATAGTTTCATTTGGTTCACTGTGATTTTCACTTTCCTCACTGAACCAGTCATGCGGTATAACCCCACAATCATTCATTTTGTCACTAAGTTCCTGCTGCTCAAGTTTCTCTCTTCTGAACTGCGACCTAGTAACAACATTAATTTGCTTTCTGTTAATAACATCCATGCCTAACAAAGCATCTGCCATTAAGTCCGGTACAAGTCCTACTTGCACATGTCCTCGGTAATATGGCGTTTCAAGATTAACAATGGCTAGCTTAGCCTCAAAGGGTTGTCCAATTGCTGTATACAACATTGTTTTCTGTCCATCCAAGACACAACTTTTATCTACTAAGTTTTCACGAAGCAATGTCATTGATGCACCAGTGTCCTTTACAAATGAAATTTCTTGCTGATTTACTCTCCCGGGAATATGTATAAATCCATCTTGAATGTTCGCAAAACTTGAAGCTAAGTTGATTTTTCCTGGACATTTGTTTGCATAATGTCCCCACTGCTTACATTTAAAACACTGAACGTTATCCTTTTGTTTGTTTAATTTAGAAATTTCAGACGCTTGATGTTGTTTACTGCTATTGTTGTTATACTGATTGTTGTACAAAGGTTTTCGTTGACTGTCATGATGTTTCGAATTACTTGAAATTATATAATCTTCGGCTGCCTCTACGACAGAGCCTTTTCCTCTATTTCTTCGTATCCACTGAGCCTGTGTGGGTTGCAAAGCTTTCAAGAAAAATTCCTCCTGTAGATACTCCATTGGATCTCTGTCCCTTATGCAACGTTTCAAATTAACACTTATCCTGGCCATTAGTGCACGATATGTCTCATTTGTATCTTTCCGTGTGTTGACTAAATCCATAAAATACTCATGAGGCCTTTTACCAAATCTATCAATCAAAGCTCGTTTGAGTTCATCATATGAAGTGGAAGCCTGTGATGACACATGTCTAGCTTCTCCATTGAGCAAAGTTCTTAGCTGAAGTAGTTTCAAACTTGAGTTCCATTTTGCTTGATTGGCAACTGCGTCAAACTCTGATAGAAATGTCATAATATCATCATGTTTCGGATCAAATGGTTGAAGTTTAACTTTGAATGGTAGCTTTTCACATTCAGATTGTTTATTTTAATCTTTTCTTTTTCAACTGCAAGCTTTTCCATTTCATAAGCTAGTCTATCTCTTTCTAGTTGTATTCTATCACGCTCAAGTTCAATATCTTCTTTGTTAGTGTCGGCCTTCTTTTTTCCTTTTCTAGTTGGTACAGCTCTTGGCGGAGGCATTGATTCCTCATCTTCTGATTCATTATTTTCATCTTCAGTAAATTGTATTAACTTTGCTGGAAGTGTGCGTCTAGGCCTGTTCTTTGCGATTGAGTCCTCTGCTTGCACTCCTGATGCTTCACCTTCAAATTCAGTAATATCAGCACTAGCCATGCTTATAAAGTTTACAACTGTTATTCCTAACTGTACTTCACTCTTAATGCACAACTGTCAGAAATAACTGTAATATTTGAGTTCATAAAATCCCTTTTCGCTGCCACCAAATATGTTACACACAAAAGTATCTATTTTAACTGCATAACACATAATAAAACAACATGTGAATACATCGACAAGCAACTGAGAAACTGAAAAGTGTGGGAAGTCCCTAACTTTATATTATACATTTAACTATTTATTAAAATAACACATGTTAAGATATTTGGAAAGTCCAGATTTAAGCAATATACTATATTCAAAGGAAGTGGTTTGTTTTCCCATAGACTTCTATAAACAACAGTTCTCTATGATTAACGTCAACTGTCACTTTACACCATTAAATCCACTGGATGCAAGTATAGAGTTCAGATTTATAATGTATTTTGATGATAAGACATTTGTCTCTAAAGTCCTGTAACACACAGCTGTTTGGTATTTAGATACTAATTATGAGGTCACTACACAGTTCATAAAGTTCTGCTTCACGGCAATTTAGATAATCTGCTTGAAAATATATTGGAAAGCAAAATGAAGAAAAATAGTCAATTTTTTTTAGTCCTAACAAAGCCCAGAAAACTTTGACGAAAATTTCTCATCCATAGAGTGGTATAATAAAAAGTTAAAGTATCGGCAAACAGGAAGTAATGGTCAGGCAAACCTGAAAATTGCTTACATGGTACAACTCATCATCATGAAGCTTCAGCCAAATATGAAATCATTCCCACATGTAGAAGCCAAGAAAAATTTGACGAAAAATGTTCATCCATACAGTGGTATAATAAAATGTTAAAGTATCAGCAAACAGGAAGTAGTGGCACAGCAAACCTGAAAATTGCTTACACTGTACAAATCATCATAAAGCTTCAGACCAAATATGAAATCATTCCCACCTGTAAAAGCCCAGAAAACTTCGACCAAAAAAATTGTTGACGGACAGACGGACGGACGGACGGACGGATGGACAGACAGACGGACGGCGAACAAAGTGAAAACTATAGGGCACCCGCATGTCGATGCGGGGCCCTAATAAACTTCATATGATGTGGATATTGAATATATCCTTATTTTGACCATACAACTAACTTGATAAATTGAGATAATTGTAAATGTTTCTCATTCTAACATGAACATGTTCACTTCACTGAATTTAATCCATATCCGTTTTCTGATAGTTTTCAGTCTAATGTAACTTTTTTCATGATTAAGTAATTTTCATTTTAATTTGTCTATGTCAAACTTTTTCTGGATTATTTTTGACCAGAATACCAGTATATTTACATTTATTTTAATTTTTGACTCCCAAAAAGAAAACACAAACTATAACAATGAAGTAACTAAGCTCTGTATGAACATCAAACCTTGTCAAAGCTATTTTGTTTTTTTGAGAAATATCCTGATAATTAAAATATATGTAATGTTCCTCGTGAAACTGATATTATTTTTAAACATGTATTTTCCTCTTTCATGTCTTTGATTGTTTCCTTTATTTTATGGCATTCAGAAACTAGAGCTGTCGCCGAATGGCAGCCAGGTATACCCCCACTAATTGAACCCTGAATCAATATGGCAAGTGTAAATTTAAGTGTGTGTGGACCCAATACAGTTGTGGACACAGTACAAATGTGGACACTATACAAGTATGGACAAAATGATATACCTTCCCCCTTTTTTCTGAAAATATTGAGGACAATTATCTCCCCTTCAAAATTCGGACAGCAACCATATTACTTAATGCACATCTTATGCTGGTTTACTAAAACTGCACCATTTCATCAAAATCCAAGCAGTGGTCTAGGAGAACATGTGCTGACAAGGATCACCCCTCCCCCTTTACACAGAAAATATTCAAAGACAAATTATCTCCCTTCAAAATTTCAGAGAGCAACCATATTACTTCATGCACATCTTCAGGTGGTGTACTACAACTGTGTAACATTTCATCAAAATCCAAGCAGCGGCTTAAGAGAACATGCGCTGACAAGGTTCGTCCACCCCCCTTTTTCCAGAAAATATTCAAAGACCAATTATCTCCCCTTTAAAATTTCAGGCACCATCTATATAACTTCATGCACATCTTCAGATGGTGTACTACAACTGTGTAACATTTCATCAAAATCCAAGCATCTGTTTAGGAGAACATGATATACCTTCCCCCTTTTTTCAAGGTTCGCCTCCCCCCTTTTTCCAGAAAATATTCAAAGACAAATTATCTCCCCTTCAAAATTTTGGGCAGCAACCATATTATATGTACTTTATGAACATCTCCAGATTGTGTACTAGAACTGTGTAACATTTCATTAAAACATGCGCTGACAAGGTACATGGACGGACAGACAGACAGACAGGGTGATTCCTATATACCCCCTAAACTTTGTTTGGGGGGTATAATAAATGGGAGTAACAACAAAATTATGAACAGAATTGTCAAGAGCAAAAATCCTAACCTGGCCAAAAAGGCAAAATAAAAGCAGGTGCAAAACCATCGTTAAGTCCTGACTTGTTACAGACATTCTAATACCGTGTTCACACGAACGTTGGTTCCAATTCCGATTTGAATAATTCCGAATTAAGTCACTTCGGAATTCAAGTCTGATTGCGTTCACACGCTTGTTTTGACATGTGTATTAAACTAATTCCGAAGTAAGAATTGCATGATGATAGAGATTAAAAATAGTTATCTTAAAATGGATGTAAGCCTGATATTGCGTTCACACTAAAAATTTAATTCGGAATTGGCGTCAATTCGGATGTCAAACCACCTCCTTACGAGGGAGTGGCTTCGGATTGACTACTTCGGAATTAATGCAAATTACGTGTGAACGCAAAGCGTATTAAGGACCAATTCCGAATTGAATTCGAAATTAAAGTGGTCGTGTGAACGGGGTATAAAAGAAATAATGAGTTATCCAGTTAATATGAAGATATTAGAACTTATGGTTGTCAGCATATACATACTAGTTTTTTTGTGTCAAAGCCCGGGGGTGGGGGGGGGTCTCAACCTATACTTTTGGGTACATACGTACGGCTGAGATTTTCAAAACAACCCCCATTTATATATTCAGTATTTTGGAAAACCATACCCATTCATATATTTCCGTTGAAAATCCAGACCAAATCAAATACTGTGATCTATTTCTGTTTTATTGTTTTCAGTGCAAATATTGCACACTTGACACTGTTTTTGTAATATAATTTACTATAAGGTTAATTTTTGTTACATTTAATCTCTATAATTAAGGTTGAATGTAACACAAACATGATTTTAATAATGGTATGCCAAATTATCTACCCATTGATATAACAGATTGATGAAAATTGCACCCCATTGATATATTTGACTTTGTCAAAAGAGTGACCCATTCCAGCGGTACGTCTGTGTATACCAATACATAGGAAGAGACCCCCCCCCGGGTGTCAAAGAAATCTGCCAGAGTTTTGTTTTGGTTTGTCCCGGCTTTTGTTTGCTTGTTTCTTGATTTTTGTTTTTTAGGCTTTGTTTTGACAATATGTCACTTTTTCACTCATTTTCGAATTAATCAATATTCCAATGCTATTTCATTTAAAATTTCTGTTCAGAATCCTCAGCATTCCATAGTTATAAAAGTTCATATGCAGTCTAACCAATTCTGCACAGTTTAAACACTTAATCAAGGTTTCCAATTATTAATAATGGAATTCATCTGGTGAACAAACAAAGGTTATCCATGCAGTAAAATAGATTAGTGACTGACTTAACACTGTGCCATCAGTTTAATGAGTATTCTATATGGTGATTGGAATCTAATAGCAATCCAAAGTCCAGGATCTTGTGTACTGGGCATGAAGTTCTGTCTAAAAGTACTATTTAGAATGCTAAACAGTTACTGTGAGTATGGCAATTTTGACAACTTAAATCTCTTTGGTGCAGGTAAAATCAAAACATTGGGAAACCTGAAAAATGCACCAAAAAAGGTTATTATTTTACTCATGGGGCTAATTTTTCTGAGGCCTTTATTTTCACTATTTTCACTAATAGGATAAATCCACAAAAACAATTCCTCATCGAAAAATTTCAAGATTTTAAAGGCAGCAAGGTTGTGAATTGGAAAATACATTTAGGAAATTTTAACCCTCACAAAAAATTAGTCACTTTAATGTATAGACTCTCCCTGCAACCTCAGAGGGTATAACCCCCCCTTTTTTGGACTCGGGACTTTGACCTTATTTTGGGCTTACTTTGGACTGACCACTTGAGTCCATGGACTCCACTGACTCAAAAGTAAAAACATTTTGTACTTGTACTTCAAATTGAAAAAAGCAAAAGATAAAAGACTCTGAACTTCATCTTTAATTTTGGGTGTACTCTGGACTCAAGGGGGTAGGGGTTATATCCCTATTGCCAACAGACTTGGTGATATATGTCTATTTTTTAACAAATCATAAAAACATCCTCTCTTCATATAAAATGGCTTTAACAATTTCTTAATCTCTGGGTCTTACCAAGTGAGCATTTATCAATAATGTATGGATCAGCATATTCTCCACAGTTTCGTTTTACTCGTGTAGTGCCCCATCCTGCAGGATAGATAACTAATCCTATAACACACATCAGACCTGTAAAACGAAAAGATGTTCTATAGCAAAAATAATAAGCTCACTCAGAGCCTCCCCTAAGATAAGAGTCAATGTATTAGAGTATGAAAAAATATTCAGTCTTAAATAATAAAACTAAGTTTACAACACTTTAAATAGTTCTGGATTGTTATTTATAAAAATAATCATCACCAAGTTCAATACACATATAAGCTAAAGTAATAAATGGGAGATAACTCTGGCTACCTTGCTAAAAATATCTTTATAAATTTGTGGTTAGCAACCACATGAACCAGTTAAAATAGATTTTCATTCCTAAACATGATTATGGCAGGCACCATTTGATTTCATGGAATATGGGGTATGAGTCCATTATTCACCATCTACACATGATACATGTAACTGACTTTCATTGAAGAATACAAATGCAACATGCATACAAGAAATAATACAGAAAGTTTTTTTTTTCTCAAATTAGTCTATTTGTGAACAATGGATGTACAGAAAGTTATTGGTTTGTTGAATGTTCATTTATGTTTGTTGAGGCTTATTTCATTTATATGCATTAAGCCCAACTTGCACATGTCTGAACAATGACATAGGTATCGTTTCAAATTGTAAATATAATCGAACTTCGATTGCTCGAACACCCAAGGGATCACTTAAAAGCAATTCGAGCAAAAGGGGTGTTTGAGATATAGAGGTCGAACACCCAAGGGATCGGTTAAAAACAATTCGAGCCAAAGGGGTGTTCAAGATATAGAGGTTGAACTATGTTTAAATTTGAACTAAGGGAACAAAAAAAGGGGTCGAGGCATTCATGGTCTTCGAGTTATTGCAGTTCCAGCCATTGAAGTTCTACTGTATAATCAAACTTCTATTGCTCGAACACCTAAGGGATCGATGAAAACAATTCGATCCAGTGGGGTGTTTGAGTTATCAAGGTCAAAATTTTGTTAATTAAGAACAAGGGGTCCAGAAAAAGGATTCCAGACATCAATGGTGTTCATGTTATTACATTGCGAGCCATCAAAGTTCAACTACAGTTAATTCTACACCATAAAAATTTCAAAAATCAATGTTAAATACATACTCTTGATAAATGATTGATTTTTACAAAGATCTAAATAAAGACATACCTGCAATACTTTGAATAAGCCCTGCAAGGGTAAATATACTTTTTCCACATAGAGATCTAACAAATAAACTCATCGCTGACATTATCATTGCCAATGTCAACAAAAGTCCGGCAAGAGCAAAAAATATCACAGCTGCTTTCCATGCATGTGGAAAGTCATCATTTTCTCCCATAAAATCTGTCACAAAATTAGCACATGTTTCTCTTTCCGTTACATTTCTATTTAATTTTTGGCATCGATTAAAAATTCCAAGAGTTGGTCTAAAATTGTCTTTGGTTTTACTTCCACTAGTTGATATAGTGTCTGGTTTTCCTTCCAGCCAGTAAGGGGAAACAACTGATGCCACGATCATCAACGTGATCGCAATGGACAGTAATGTCCAACCAAGTGACCGGCACGTAACAATTACATAACACATTTTGTCAAAATGCTAGTATCCTTGCACAGAATAACTTTCGTCCTGTCACTTAAATGAAAGAAAATATTCTATGAAATCTTTCCTTTAACAAATATTTCCGTAGAAAATATTTAATCGGCACAAAACACTTTGTTTGCAGCTAACAATTTCAATGCAATCTTTCTTTTAACCAATATTCCAATTATGAATTGTTTACTTAAATAAATCCAGGTACAATTAATTTTATAAGGTAATTGTTAAGTTCACGCTATAGATTTCTATATAAAATTGTCTATGTTGTTACCAACAGTATTACATCCTCTTTGTCCCTTTTATTTATTTCTGCATTCAAAGTTCATTTCCAATATCAATTTTTCTAATACAAAAATGATTAGTTCCTAATTAGTTATTACATAAATATCAATAATGTGTATCCTGCTATTTACATTTGAATAATGGCCTGCATGTAAAATTGCATGCATTTGAAAAATCTTCTGAAAAATTCTCTTTACTCACGTAAGGCTCATTTAAACAAATTCTCAATTAATTCATGAAATTGATTCCATGATAATTAAAATTCTCGCATGAAAGACTCCAATAATATTTTAGCTAATAGACAATTTCAAAATTCCTCCATTCACCGTGAATCAGTTGGAGCATACTGTTGCATTCTATAAAATTCCTTTTCCAATAGTTCTGATGATTTCCACTATAAATGTTGAATAAAAGACCTGCTGTTGTCAATTTCACATGTAAATATCAAATTCTGGTTTGTTTATGGCCTTTCTTTATACTGATGGGAAATAAGTGATGAATCACCCTGAAAAATAAATCAATAAAACTTTATTTTTTTACATCTTTAATCAACATGATTAACTGGTGACTAATTATCTTCTAAATCACATAATTCTAGTACAACAAAAGACAGAAATATACCATACCAAAGTAATATCAGAAACAGTATCTTTTGTTTGATAGATGCAATATGCTTCAGAATTTTACTTGTTAAGTAAATGTAAACATCTAGCATTGACAGAAATAAGCAAAAGGATGGGGGTCTTGCATTTTCACAAAATCTGCACAATTTATTTTTTTGAAAATTGAACTGACCCTCGCTCTTCATCTTGCATAGTAATATTTTGTTTTCACAAGACTCAACTGTTGTGATTTAACAATAAAATCACAGTAAAGTTATGTGATGTCACAATGTAGTCACAAATAAAATTTTGTGATGTCCCAATATTAAAACTGTACACTTTCAAAATAGTACAATGTGTTTCAGATAGCACAATGTAATCTCGTACGAAAATGTCACAATGTACACAAAACCAGTTGCTGTGATGTCTCAATATATTCACAGTAAAGGCAGTTTTAAGATGGTACAATCTACACACAGTCAGCTATGTGATGTCATGTCAACTGTTTTGATGTCGCAATGTTCATACAATTAACTGTTGTAAGTAAGTTAGTAAATGCTTTATTTAGAGAGGGTGACTCAATTAGAAAGTTCTGTCAGCTGTTGTGATGTCACAATGTATACAAACAGTCAACTATTGTGATGTCATATCAACTGTTTTGATGTCACAATGT
>MJUU01072691.1:205771-232900 GCA_002080025.1 Modiolus philippinarum
TTTCCAAAAGTTGCTGCTTTCTTGTGGTGATAAATTTACTAATTTTTTAATAAGATTTTGTTTATGTTCTTTTCTTTTATATTTATAAGTTTTCTTTAACTTCTTAGAATAGAAGAAAAATTTTTGTTTCAAATTTTGGTCAAAGGGAGATAACCTCAATTTTTTGCTGAGTTTGTTGACTAGACTTCTCAGTTCCATATATTCAGAGTCTGTCCATGGAGCTCTGTTCTTTTTCTTTCTTTTATTTGGAAATTTTTTTCTCATACAATTATCAGATAGCTGCATATAAATGTTATGAATTGATGTGTTTGCTAAATTTATTCCCTCTTTTGATTTTTCAAACAAAGTTGTTTGAAATAGATCTATATCTTTGTTTATATCAACTTCAGTTAACTTTTTTTCAAGTAATGCTTTAGATATTTTAGTCCATTTAAATTGAAAGTTTTGTTTTTTATAATTGTTTTGTAATTGTGCAGTTTTAAAATTACATTTCAAATGAGTTATTAATTGACAGTGATCAGAAAATGGTGTAGGGTCTTTAACTGTAAAGTACTTAACTGAGGAGAGTAGACTCATACTTCCAATAGCATAATCTACAATACTACAACCATTTGTCTTATGACATGTTATGTTTCCTAGAATATCACCAATGAATCTTCCGTTCAATATTCTTAGTTGGGCAGAAGTACAGAGATCCAAGAGTTCTCCCCCTTGAGAATTAAAAACTTTATCTTGTGATTTTCTCTCTAGTTCATAGTCACTTTTGTAATTTTGTGGTAAAATATGATTTAATTTTTTATTATTTTCATCATGTAATATAAAATCTATTCTATTTGAAACTCTGGAATTAAAATCACCAGTTAGTATGATTTTTCCTTTATCCGCTATCAAATTGATTTCTGATTCTAAATTTTGATATTCCGAGTTATAGTGTGGCGAGTTTAAAGGTGGAATGTATATTCCACATACAAATATATCTTCATTGATTCCAAAAAAGGACTTTTCCATTTTTAACCACATTCTGTTAGGGGATTTTGTAAAATTTTTCATATGAACAATTCCCTTGCTAATTTCCTTTTTTAAATATACTATTATCCCCCCACTGTTACGTTTTGCCGTCTTTTTCTTTCCCCTACATTTTGATATATATTCAAAATTAGGAATATTAAAATCAGAGTTGTCTCCCTTCCATGTCTCTAACAAAAAGTTTATATCATATTTTATGTTATCAAGGAACATTTGGTCCCTGTACTTCTGACCAAGACCATTTATATTCCAACTTGAAATTGTCACTGACTCATAAGATGTACATGTATATCGCATAGTCGAAACAAATATCTTGTATGTTTGCAAGAGATGACATCAATAGTAAAAGAAACACAATTATAACTATATAATATACAATATCTACATTATTTTGAACATGAGATGCATATATGACCCATTATTTCTATCTTTTCAAGAAACTTTCATGTGACCAATTACTCACATTTTTTTACTCTGAATAGCCGTTTGTAGATCTCTATTTTTGTACTTTTATTAGTTACTTCTTGGATTATTGAACTATTTATAATATTATTAATTTAATCACTAGTTATTAAAAACTTCTTTGTTATTACTCTATTAACTTCTATATAGTCAGATTATAATTGTTTAATATTAGTTACTTATAACCATTTTATCAATTATCACATATATATAATAGTTGCTATTCGAATAAAACTTAGATTACTCTTGTTTACCCTGTAACCTTTCAATTACTTCCTTTAATATTAGTTACTTATATCCATTTTATCAATTATCACATATATATATACTAGTTGCTATTCGAATAAAACTTAGATTACTTTTGGTTACCCTATAACCTTTCAATTACTCAAAAACATATCAACTAATCAAAATTATGCAGTAACCAAATATTTCTTGAACTATTGATTTTTTTTTTTTTTTTATGAATTCCCATAATCAAACAATATGATGACATGATGACACATATACACACACACACATATATATATATATGTGTATATACACACACATACATACACATACACACATACATATACATATATATATATATATATATATACATATACATACATATACATATATATACACACATACATAGACATACATATATACACACACACACATACACACACACATACATATATACATATTTATATACGTATATAAACATTATTTTATTTTACTTTATTTCATTTTTATTTATTAATTAATTTATTTATTTATTTCTGTTATTTTTATTTTATTTTATTTATTTATTTTTTTATTTTATTTTATTTTATTTATTTTTTTTTTTTTAATTAATATTTAGAACTAAAAATGTGTCAAATTTTCAATTTTATATCAATATACTGACTCTAACAATTACTAACTACATATATCAGTAAAATGACTAATTCTTTATAACCTAATTGAATATTGTATTTTTCTATTGTATCATTTAGCAAATATATATTAACTTGTTGTTACATTAACTTTGTTGTATTGTTGTGTCTGAATTATGAATGTTATATTTGTAATTGCCCCTTGAGGGACCTTGATTGGAATAAATGTATCTTATCTTATCGTACAAAAGTAAAAAAAAAATGAAAATGCATGAAAAATGCCTATACCTGTATATCAAGGTATCTCTAAACCAAACTTTGAAACAACAGTAGAGGTCCCAATGTGTGTGAAATTCTCTAACATGAAATGACCTATTCACTTTGAAGCAAAGCCAAATAAACACAAATTTGCTTCAATCTGCAGAAAACTGTAGCCACACCCTCTTCATAGCATTTACTACAGAAATGATAAAATCTGAAGAATTTGGCACTACATGACATCATTCTGATGATTTTTATCAACACAGTAAAACTGCGTTTGAAATAAATGTTCTTGGCACTTTGATCATAGCAGTTTAGTGTCAAACACACTTCATATTAACATCTGAGAATACTTCTTACACTGTTCTAATACTTCAAATCTTCAAATCTATTAAAGTTAAATGGGAATTCATGTGTACTACAGGAATTTATGCACAGTATTTAAAATTTTTTTACACACTGCATTGAATTTATTCGAAAGTTCCACTGTGTGTGTCCGTCACTCACAGTTGTATACTGATCAAGTTTAGAATACTTTTAAAATGTGGACTCTCCCTTGCTTTGGCATTTAGATATGTGACCTGAAATTAATATACCAATAAGGTCATAATGAAAAATATCCTAGATTCTCATCCCGGCCCATCCGGATTTTTTTCACCCACCTCAAAAAATTTTATTCTGATTTTCGTATATTTTCTTTTAAAATGACAGCATTTTTCACGAAATTTGATAAGAAATAAATAATAAAATTCGCTGGCATTGCTGCCCAAAATTTTGAGAAAAAATGGATGATAATCTAGGCATTATTTTATTATGGCCTAAAAGGAACTCAGATGTGTTCCATGCCAAATCCTCACCTCCTTTTCAGATAAAACTCAAACCCTTTGAAAGTCTAGCTGTCATGATCATCATCCTGATGTCAGCACAGATAATTTTTTTCATGGTAATTTGAGTTTTTATTTTGGTCATTAATTCTTACATTCAATGATTGATGCAAAAGCTACAAAATGAACAAAACAAATTTAAATAGTTTTTTTTTGACAAACATCCAACCTAGTGGAATACGGCAATGTGACAAGAAGTTTTTAGAGGGACCCACTATGGCATGGTGTAAAATAGCATGAAAGTAAAAATCTCCAGGGAATATAAAACCACCTACTTCTGTATCATTTTACTAATGTACTAAAACTTCAAAAATATTAAGTTACATAACATGACAGGTGTATTAATTATGTCAAGAAAATGTGGTAAATCGGCACACTTGTTTACATCATTTGATTTACATTTTAAGGGGCTACAAATGGGGGAACAAAACACTCAATGTATTTCAGGCATTTATAATGAAGTATTGGCAGTTCCTGGGGGTCTCAATTACTCCTTTTTTGAAGAATTTATATATTTTTGTGTAGAATTTAGGCAAGAATTGACAAAAAATTGGCAAAATTAAGACGGGAAGCTCCCTCTCCTTCACTGCAACCCCAACTTGAATTTCTTATTTTTTGGGAGGGCTGAATCTGCTGGTTTGATGCTTATTGCTGCAGTGAAGGAAGTGGCAAATCTTCCAGTTTACCGTAATTAAGATTTACACCCCAAGCTCTCTGCCTTTCACTAACTTGCCATCATGCAAAGACAACATTGTGTACATTTGTCAGGATATCTACAATGTAAACATTTCACATCGATGTGTAAGCTTGGGGTGTTTATCTTGACTTCATTACATTAAAAGTTTTGCCACTCCCTAGACCGCAGCAATATTAAAGAACCCAGTTTGACTCGATTTGTAATCAAACCCAAATTTCTTGGGACATAAATGCTAACCAAAAATCATCCAAAACACCATCCTGAAGGGACAGAGATAGTTCAATACTTGCACGGTCACCTGTCAAGCTTCTGAAACAAAAATTAATATAATTTATATCAAGTGCCTCAGGAACATAGACAATCACTTAAAAAATATATAATGGTACATGGTACATGACATATATCTTAAATACTATAAATAGCATTGAGTTGGGGGAGGGCTTGTTGGAATGCCTTTTTTTAAATTTTCACGTAAATGTAAAAAAAAATATGGCAAATAATAGCATGGAGTCACTCTTTTTCTCAAAGCCCATTAATCATGTTAATTCTATTGTGGTTAAGGACCAATTTGATGTTTGCAAAATGGTTCAGTAAAGATGATTATTGAAATTTTTTCCAATGTTTCTATCACACTGGTATAACAATGAAAGGAAATTGAGCAAACGCTCATGGCACAAAGTCCCTACAAACACATGGTAGATCCAAGCAAAGAACAAGGCCTCCATTGTTGTTAGTCATCATGATTCAGGGGTTTAGATGGAATGTATAAAAATATGAAATATTCAGGACCACATACTACAGACACCAAATCGGTGGCAATAGCATTTTTATGTAAATGACTCATGTATTTACAGCAAGTATTGAACAATTTAGAAATGGTAATAAAAAACAAGGTTATCTATAGCATGCTATAGCATCATCCATCACAGATCAGCCAGTCAAGTATATTGTTCATCAAACATTTTTACATGGTACTCAATTATAAACTCATACAAAGCCATATGTGCATGCAAATAGGAGGGTCTAGATGGACAGGTACCACTTATGTTACTTATACTTGTAAGTAAAGTAATGTCTTCATTATTCAGAAGCCAAAATAATGACAATAAACTATTTTGGCTTCTGAATAATGAAGACATTACTTTACTTACAAGTATAAGTAATATGATGAAATTCGCTGGTGTTTAACATTGTGACTGGTTCACCTGGTTAAGACACGAGGAGGACACTTAATATTATATATTTACAATTTGCTATTTATTTAGAAACGAATAAATATTATAAAACGTTAAAAAGTGTCTTTTAAGCATCGTCCCTTGGTGTCTTTCCCATCTGAATTACTTGCAAAATCTAACCTGTTCATTCATGTTCTTATTGATTGTGTTAAGAAAAAAAAGTAATATTTAGTAAATAGCATATAAAAGCTGGCTCATCTGGATAAGGCATGAGGAGGAAGTTCTGCTGTAAATTATAATTTTGCACAGAATTATCCTGAAGCATCGTCCCTTGGTGCCTTCTCTACCTGAGTCATCTTGTCTAATCCATAGCAAAATTTGTACTCTATATTTCAAATGTCCACAGTGCTGGTGCCCTCTGATCACTTTATTTTATTAATATTATGAATACACTTTATTTTGATAGTGTAAAATATATATATTTATATATGTGTATTAGTCTCTGTAATAATTATTTTTGTTATGTTTTGTCATCATGACCTCAATGGACCCTTGATTGGTTAATAAAGCATGTAATCCTGAACAAAAATACAGAGAAATTCATAAACCCTGGTTTTAGCCAGAAGCAGGTCTTAAATAAAGCTTTGTTATCATCAATCTTCCACAAGATCTATTATGAGACTCTAAAAAGGAAACTATTAAAGGGAATTTTAAAATATTCTGGGAAATAATTTGTATATAGAAATAAAGAAACTAACCTTTTGTATTAAAGATTATCAAAGTTTATCACTTTCATCACTGGGAAAATGTTTTCTCCAAAAATGGGCATATATATTATATCAGAATCAGAAATGAAGAGTGGCACTCCGATTAAGAGCTAGAGCTTCTATGTCGATCTATATCCTGACCAGTTTCGGTCCTTATGCAGACCTTCATCAGAGGAAAATGCTGCAATATGCAGCTGCAACACCTTACATACTGTTGCTTATATCAGAATCACCCTTCATATCTTCTTACAGTGTCTCCCTTGTATTATTCTGTCATTTTTGTCTTTTACTTGTTCATTTAGGTTTCATGCATTTAGAAATTAAAGAAAATGATTACAAAAAATGTAAGGAAAGTTCAAAAATATTTGAATTTTGTATTCCTTATCCCTTTTACAACATTTTCATTACAAAAAGTGAATTAAAACATGTGTGCTTAAAATCTTTTACTTAGAAATTACACAAGGGAGATAATTTGATAAAGAGTTTAATATAGTTATCACTAGAGAAATTAACGTTTCACAATTTATCTCCCTTATTTCAAAGGTGACCCCTTATTTTTATTTTTTATAATTGAAGGATATTATGAGCTTAAAACACATGCAAAATATAAACAAAATCTATAATAAATTTTGCACTTAAATGCATGGTGACCCCAAAATTTTATTTTATATTTTGAACAGTAATACAACTATGTTTCTGCACAGAAAATTTCACAAAATTCTATAATAGGAATTTATAATACCCCGCAGACACCTTAAAACTTATATAATGAAAAATTCAAACTGGAAAAAAATCTCAAATCATTCTGAGAATTTTAAATGGGGTATCAAGTATGGGTTTATTTTAATCTTCAGTCAGCAACACTGAAAAAAATACACTATTTTTTTTTTCAAAGTTTAAATTTTCACCTATTCAGCACAATAAATATTTTTTGGATCAACATCACAGCTGTTGAATGTATCATTTAAAAAAAAAATAAATCACTATTCGTCATTTTATGAATTTATACTATAATCAGTGTTATCAAATCTCTTGCATACTATGAAAATTCATGTTAAAATGTATTTAATGCAGTGAACGTGTGAAAGTTTTCAGCTTGTCTGTTAAATAAGCATAAAATTGAAGAATTTCACAACACTGGGGCATGTTTGTAAAACCACTATTAAAATTTAAACCAGGCATAAAATTCAGATTTTCATCAGTATATCAACAGGTAGGAAGATTTTCCCAGATACAACATCTGATACCTATAAAATTATTATTATCAGAAACTTTTCATTAATTTCAACTCTCCATTTTTTCATTGCAGCATTGTAAACAAGACATACACAAAATTCACGAACTATTGGTTTGGGGGGGGGAAGAAAAAACTTTTTAAAACAGAATGAAACTTCCCACATTTTTCATATGCTTATAACAATCCTTTCATCCATGACTTAAACTCACATTTTTAACCAGTATTAGCTTGCTTCTGTTCCTCAAAATAGGATTTTTTAAACCTTAAAAGGTCAGGGGAAAAATATCTGTTTGTACATCTGTCTGTCTGTCTATCACACTTGGTTTCTGGATAATTAACTTGACTTTGATTTACAGGAAAGTTTTAATATGTACCTTTCTGAAACAATCTGCTGAACTGATATAGGGTCCACGTCGGTCAGAGAGTCGTCTATCTTTTACTTATTGATCATTGTATGCTGTATTATATGTTTTGTGTTGTATTGTATTGCTTTGACCCTTAGGGGTGTAATTTTGCAATAAAGAATTTATAAATTTAATATTTTGTTTTTTTTTATTTTAGTTTTGCTTTAATTTTTTAGTGAGTTCTAATTTCTGTTGGGGACTAGGGTCCCTTTTGGCTTCAAACTGAGTTGCAGAAAAATTACAAGTCTGATCCGATTTTATGTTGGAAATCCTATCTTAACACACTGATCCTTTCAATAAGATAATAAAGGGCTACGCCGAGCGCAGCATGATACGACCGCAGCATGTCAACCACTGAAATTTCAACAAAAGTAGTTTAAAGTGAATGTGGACACAGTAAAGAGCTTGACAAAATAATTAGATGGACACAAAAAGAAGCTTGACACAGTTATTAGCTAGAAACAAAATAGGGAAAAATTCATCCTTTTTGATCACTTACTGATGAAAAAAACGTAAGAGCTATGCAAAATATGTACTATCAACTAAAACTTTACATCCATAGAAATTCAAAGAAAAAAATTCCATCGAAATCTGATGAAAAATAAAGATATGACATATTTAGAAAAATTGCAATTTCGGCCCCTAGGCTTTGACATCATGTAGCTCGGAAACGGTAAGAGCCACGCCAAATCTGTTGCCATATCTCTGAAAGCTTAGATCAAGAGGAATCCAAAGAAAAAAAATCCAATCAAAATCCGATGAAAAATAAAGATTTGAAATATTTAGAAAAATTGCAATTTTGGCCCCTTTGACCCCTTGTAGCTCGGAAACGGTAAGAGCTAAACAAAATCTGTTTACATACTGCCGAAAGCTTAGATCAAGAAGAATCCAAAGAGAAAAATCCCATTGAAATCCGATGAAAAATAAAGATTTGACATTTTTAGATAAATTGCATTTTTGGCCCCTTTGACCCCTTGTAGCTCGGAAATGGTAAGACCTACACAAAATCCGTTGACATACTACTGAAAGCTTAGATCAAGAGGAATCCAAAGAAAAATCCATCGAAATCCGATGAAAAGTATAAATTCTACATAATCTGCAAATTCGCAATTTTGGCCCCGTTCGGCCCCTCATAGCTGGGAAAGGAAACAAGTTATCAAAAATCTAATAGCTGAGCGCCATATTAATTTTTCACAAGGAATCCATTAAAAAAACTGCATCAAAATCGGACTTAAAATAAAAAATTTATTTTTTTGGGAATTTGCCCCTGTTGGGCCCCATTTATCTCGTGAGCGGTACATGTTACTTGAAATCCGTTGGCATAATTCAGATTGGAAACTTCCTCAGGAGCACACTGAAAGAAAAACCATCAAAATCCGATTAATAATAAAGATTCTACAGACAAACATGTGAAAACACCCAATTTAACCCTTTTTGGCCCCTTTTTTAAAAACGGGTGGGGCCACAATAACCAAAACTAAGCCAAGCCTTCCTTTTGTACCAAAGAACATTATGTTAAAATTTCATAAGGATTGATCTACTGGAACTAAAGTTATTGACCAAAAACTAAAGTGTCTACAGACGACGACGACGACAACGACAACGACGACGACGACGACGACGACGACGACGACGACAGCACCATACCAATATACGACCGCAAAAATTTTTGCGGTCGTATAAAAATTTGATAGCATGTCCACAGATGTTTACATAAATCTATATAATCAAATCATCTTCACACATACTTCTTATATATACCAAATAAATCATAAAGATGTCTGGATTACACAAACTGATACAAGTTATATATAAACAGTAGTTATAATCCCTCTGTATAGGTAATTCTGAGTACTTTAAACAGGAAAATTATTGGTTGATTTAGTAGCTTGGCTTAAAACTGAGAATTCAAGACTGGGCTAAAAGAAATTGTTTAGAAAAACCATGAAAAAAGATGGCACAAAAATATCGCAGCTTACTGTAGTTAAAATTTCACAATTTATCCTTTTATCCTTGATGCAAATTTTTTCGTTACGTGATATATTTCTATATCCAAATTCTCAATTCTCATAACAAGGACAGACTGCATGTAAATATGAGGGAATGAATGCCCTTTATCGTTAACTGTCAAACGCCTCTTTCCAGCTATCATTAACGTCAAATGGGTCAAAATTTACTGTAAATCGTCATAAATATATAAGAGTGATTCGTGAATATTTCTTGAATTTTTTTCACAAAATTAGGTTCTGTGCCTAAGGGCTATTCTAGAAAAATTTATCACCCAGAGGGGAACGCCAGTTTTATTTTTTTCTCTTGGTCCTGGGGGTCAGCCTGATGTTGACTAATGGTAGAAATAATATTTTTTCTATTGGTGGTGGGGTCTAAAATATATGGCGTTTCCCCCCTGGATGGTAGATTTAAATGGAATAGCCCTAACTGATGGAAAAATTATGGGTCAGGCCTCCCCAAGCAGAAAGTCTGGATCAGCCACTGAAATTATAATACTTACAATTCAGTCCTTGCTTCATCACAATCTGACAATACTAAGACTCAAACTTTCCTACAAAGAAAAAATTGTGAGTAATATCAATTTAAGGACTTAAAATGTAACACTTTCACCACAAAATATCTCAACAATTTTAATCTACCATTGTCAGTTAAAGTAGTTTGGAAGGTGACCTTTTGTACACCTATGATTCAAACACTGGTCAAATTGACCAATATAAAATATCTTATTGTCCTATTTGAACAATTGGTATTAAATCATAACCCAACCTTCCCTTCACATATCCTTAGTACAGTGAAAACGTCTTAAATCATACCAACCCAACCCTAACTAAACACCCAACGACCTGAGAAGTTTAAATAAGAACAACCCAATTAAACCTCACTAAAACACCCTAGGTCCGAATCTGTAATTAAGTAATCATCTTACCAAACACTTTTGTTATTTTTCTTCTAAATATAGTAATTATTTGTGTATCATTTAATTTATAGGGTAAATTTTATAGTCTAACCTTACACATACCCAGAGGACATCAATTTAAAAGTTTATTATCTACAATAGTACAGCTTCTGTTGGTTTGTGATAAAAATGTTCTGTGAATGACTACTGTAGGGCAATTTACTGCAATTTTTCACAATATATCCTGGAAGTTTTGTCTCCTTTTAAAACATAATTTGTGGAAATGGCCATATGCAGAAACTTAATTTACTTTAACTTCGGTATTTTGTTGTTTTAAACTGACAAGCAAAATTAAGGGTCTTCAATTTTTTTCTTATCGTATTAAATTTGTATTCTATATTTCAAATGTCCACAGTGCTGGTGCCCTCTGATCACTTTATTTTATTAATATTATGAACACACTTTATTTCGATAGTGTAAAATATATATATTTATATATGTGTATTTGTCTCTGTAATAATTATTTTTGTTATGTTTTGTCATCATGTCCTCAATGGACCCTTGATTGGTTAATAAAGCATATTCTATTCTATTCTATAATACAGTTGGAAACTAGAAATACTGTGAGCTTTGCTCACTAATATATACCCCCGCTCCCCTATTTTACAAGAAGTAAGGAAATGAACAGTATATCGATAACTTACTGAAATAAATTGAATCCTGATTTCATCTGATACAACTTTTTAATATCTATTTTTAAAAATAGCATCAACATGGTGTTGTGCAATAATGCTGTCAAAAGACAAAAACAAATTGGATATCAAACAAATCAGGTAGTGAAGAAACAAATATATGTTTGGTAAATGATGTCTTTGAGCCCAGACTGCAACACATCAGTAGTCAAATGACATAATGTTTATAAAAGTGTGTCACGGAATCCATACAATATGTAAATTTTGGAGAAGCATTAAGACAGCAGAGACAATCCAGATAGAATATATGCATCTGAAATATAGCAAACATTATCTAGATGTAAATATCTTCACTTATGGATCTATTGTTGATCGATCACTGACAAGGAAACATGCAGAAATAATAGCTTCTTTCAAGGGCTGATTTAGTGGTATGAGGTGCATGCGACCCTCCTAAAACTTGAAAAATATAATTTTTGGGGGGTAAAATCAGGATTTTAGCCAATATTTGTCTAATTTTTTTTTCCAATTGTGCCCCCTATATTCATATCCTAGATCTGCCCCTGTCTTTTGCCAGCTTCTGGTATAGTTTATGCTTATATATGAAAGCGTTGTTCAGTTTGCTTAATCTTACCACATATTTATAGGGATTTTGTCCCATGTACATTTACTCCATATCTCTTTATTTGTTTATTACTGCTACAGGATGCATGTGGATCACTTTTTGACTCCGTTTTTATAGTTAACATTTTACATTTATTTATTTGACGTTGAAATTTTTGTTGTTTTCATAATGATTCCAATTCACAATCTTTTTTAGGGTATGGCATTCAAAGCAAATAAAGATCTAAATATAAAAATCAAGTTTTTAGCAGGGATACTAAGCCAACAACTAAAAACTTCACTAATGTAACACTGACCTTATTTTGTACTGCAGACATACCACATCAAATCCTATAAAGAGAGTAAACAGTGAATTAATTTGAAGCCTGTAGACACTGGTCAGACAAGCCATTATAAATTAACTACATGTATGTCAACACCCAGCTGTGATAAGTAAACATTTACCTACATGTATCTATAATACCTACACGTATGGCCACATCAAATTAATTAATAGATTCTCATCCCCACCCGCCCCATTTTTTCTAAGCTCAATTTCTTTTCAATTTTCAATTATTCAGAAATTTTCTTTAAATTCCTATCAATTTAAGTGAAAATCAGTAAAAAAAAAATAGAATAAAATCCTCCCACCCACCCCAGATACACAGGTGGATGAGAATCTACAAATTAACTTGATAGTGCCTATCTATAATACCTACAAGTATCTATAAGACCTATAATACTATCTTTCTGTGTTTATTTCTGTTTTGTAAGTGATAAAGATATAAGATTATAAAGACATTTTATTTAAGCTGGTCTGGCAGGTTGTGTAAGAGTAGGGTGGCCTATGGTAGGTCTGTACAGTTGGGTACCTTGCAAAGATGGAAGAATGACAAAATTTCATACAAGGAATTAGAAACACAGAGATTGCTCACAAAGGTCGCAATTTTTTTAATTTTAATGAAATATAGCAAATTTTAGGCCTAAAACAAGGCAAAATATGAAATAAAATACCAAACATGCTGTACAATTAAATTCGTCCCAAAAACAGTGTGTGGAATAATCAACAACTGTAAAAACTAGAGCTGTCGCCAGGTATACCCCCGCTAATTGAACCCTGAATCAATATGGCAAGTGTAAATTTAAGTGTGTGAGGACCCAATACAGTTATGGACACAGTACAAATGTGGACACATTACAAGTATGGACAAAATGACATACCTCCCCCTTTTTTCTGAAAATATTAAAAGAGGAATTATCCCCCCTTCAAAATTTCTGACAGCAACCATGTTATTTCTTGCACATGTTCAGGTGGTGTACTACAACTGTGTAACATTTCATCAAAATCAAAGCAGCCGTTTAAGAGAACATGCCCTGACAAGGTTCGTCCACACACACCCCTTTTTCCAGAATATTCAAAGACGAATTATTTCCCCTTAAAAATTTCGGGCACCAACTATAAAACTTCATGCACACCTCAGATGGTGTACTACAACTGTGTAACATGTCATCAAAATCCAAGCAGCCGTTTAGCAGAACATGCGCTGACAAGGTTTGCCTCCCCCTTTTCCAGAAAATATTTAAAAACAAATTATCCCCCTTCAAATTTCCAGCAGCAACCATATTACTTCATGCATATCTTCAGATGGTGTACTACAACTGTGTAACATGTCATCAAAATCCAAGCGGCCCTTTAGCAGAAAATGCGCTGACAAGGTTTGCCGCCCCCCTTTTTCCAGAAAATATTTAAAGACGAATTACCTCCCCTTCAAAATTTCGGGCAGCAACCATATTACTTAATGCACATCTTCAGATGGTGTACTACAACTGTGTAACAGTTCATCAAAATCCAAGCAGCCCTTTAGCAGAAAATGTGCTGACAAGGTTTGCCGCGGACAGACGGACGGACGAAGACGGATGGATGGACAGGGTGATTCCTATATACCCCCCAAACTTTGTTTGCGGGGGGTATAAAAATTCAAATGTGATATAGTCTTAAAGAGACTTCAAACCCGTGCTAGGGGCCATCTTGATATGAGCAAAGCTCATTGTTGAAGGCCTAATGGTGACTTCAAGATGAAGAAAAACAATAAAAGCGTTGTTCTTTTCCTTGTTTTTCCTTTCATTCACCATATGTAGAAATATTCATGCTAAAATACCCTGTTCACACTACAGTTTCATTAGGCAGTCATCATGTATCTTTCACATATAAAACCTATGTGGAATCAATCCAGAATAACACGCAATTTTCATTGCCTGATGAAACCCAGGCCTGAGGTGGTTTGATTGTGCATTCATTCCGAAATATCGAAGAGCAAAAATCAAAATAAGTAAATGAAATGCATGCAAAGACATTTACAATTACTAAATAAAATGTATTAATTCTGCATACATCATTAAAAAATGCAGCATTTTTTTGCAGAATAAGACAAACTCTGTTAAAGTGGTTAATGACAGAAAATTTCAACACCTCATGTTGATATTATCATCAGCTCTGACTCAGAATTACTTATATATCTGATTGATATGAAAACATTTTACAACCAGAAATGTAAAAAAAAATTGAAATGTGTCCATGGGACACAGATGCCTATGCCAAACAAGAAGTAGAAAAGATCATAAAAATCTGGGAAGGCAAAGATCATAAAAATCTGTGAAGGTAATCTTGAGTTATTGTACGTCGCTGACGGACAGACAGATGGACAGGCAGATAGACGGACAGGCAGATGGACGGACAGGCTGATTACTATAGGGCACCACCATTTCATGGCAGGGCCCTAATGAATGACAGACTGAAGAAAAGGGGAGACAAAGTAAACTCATCATACCAAAGCTTCACATTAAATGTCAAATCATTCCTACACATGCTGAGAAATCCTTAACAAAAATTTCGAACTTATGTACATAGAGAAAAACAAGGGTAAAACTTAATGCCCTGTTGCCTCAAAGCAGGGACATAAAAAAATTGTTTCCAAATTACATCTTTTCTGTAATCAGGCTCTTGAAACCAGAATAAAATTGGTGTTTTTATGCAAATACACTTATATGGAAACAACAGATTTTCTTATTTTAGACAGATACAATTAAGTTATTTGTTGACCTGAAAAAATGTATTGGTCACTTCAAATTAAGGTACTTCTAATTGCCATAAATGTAATTTTAGAAAAACTCTACACCTTACAGTAAATGGCACATAATTTAATCTCTAAATACTAACACCAAAAATACCCTTTTCCTAAATGGAAACTTAGAATTTTTGTCTAAAAACCACTTTTACCAGAAATGCTGATTTCAACTATATACAAAACAGCAATGAAATTTAAATCGTAATGAAATCATAAGGTCAGGCAAGTCAACAATTATAAGTCAGGTATGATAAACATGAAATAAGAAACATTTGTACAATGTTAATTGGACATTGTTTACTCTGAGTATGTACTTATGAATATTTTGAATCTGTCAACACCCTGTCAAAGTGATGATTATAAAGGTATGCTGGTAACTCCCAAATTATCATTGTTTATACCTTATAATTAGTGCAAGATAGTTCCTGTTACCCTAACCAGACAGCATTATTGACTGTGGCCATCTTTAGTGATGCAAGGAGCCTTTTAGATTAACCCAAGCTTGATCATGGGACCTCTTGTACAACTCAATTACAAGCAGGACAGCTACTACATGTACATGTATATAACTTCTTAATCTAGTACATCGGCGGACCCATGGGGGTGTTCGGGGGGTTGAAACCCCTTTTTTTGACAATCACATATTTTTTAATGAATATCCTGATGTTTTATTAAGAAATACCCCCAAAAATTTCGCACCTATCTCTGCTTGTCAAAATTTCCATCAACTTCTAAATTGGACCCCCCTTTTCCAATTCCCTGAATCTGGGCCTGTGGTATAATTCACACTTTTTAATCTATACCTACTACAGTCTCATTTGCCTTGAAAGCTGGAATTCACGTTAAAAACTCTCATTTGAAAAATATTTCTGTGAACTAAATATTTATCTTCAACAATATTGAGGCCAAATATCATGACATATGGGACTCCATGCCAGTAGTGTTAATATTGGTTCCATTGTCATGTGAAACAGTAGATAATTTCCCCTTTTTTGTACAGGATGACACTACAAAACATGTATAAATTGGCCTCTTTTGCAGCTAAAGTGCAATCCTTTTTCTTTTGGTAATTTGGAACAACAAGAGATAATTCACTTACAAATTTTTTTTAAATGCTTACTTGTATGTTTTTTGTTTGTAGTGTTTTTGTACTTTTGTATTGCTTTACCCTGAATTGGGTTTCTATAAGCAATAAAGCCCCCCCTTAGGTTGGAAAATATTTAAAATTCCTAGAGGTTTTTCGGAAAATTGGATTGCGGGCCCCCCTTTTTGAAAAATTATGGATCGGGCCCCCTCTTAGTAGAAAGTCTGGATCCACCACTGGTTTTGACCATTTCAAATTTGACTTTTTCAAACCTCCAGCACAAGAAGATGTTTAAATGTACCCAGTATCCTGGCACCAAACTGATGTGAACAAAGCAGCTGTGATGAAGACAGACATCAGATCTTTGGGAAGAAGATAAGGAAGTTTTCTTCACACAATGAATCATCTTTTTATATCAAACACAAAAACAATACAGATTTAATGAGGTAAAGATCCTGGTCAGTAGGGAGGTTCCCATAGAATTCAATCTTAATAGTGAGCAAAAATTTATATATCTAATGATATCAAAAAATTTATTCTTGATAATACGTAACTTTTTGCTATATATTTTATATGCTGAAAATTTGATCACACTATAGCCATTTCATATATGTACATGTGTATGTATCTACTATCTAATCAATTATTTCTTTTCCTTTTTATCTCGAAGCTATGCAATGGCTGGAGAGATTTTAAAATGACAAGAAAAAAATCATGTGAGACTTCAAGCCTATTAAGAGCTCTAATAGATGATCTTCGTGTTTCCGATAAAATATAGTGCGCAAGTTTCTTTCAAAATCGTAATATATATTGTGTTTTTAAGTGATATTTCTTCATTTTCTTGAGTTGAATACGGTGTTGTTTTTATTAAACTGAAAACAATATGCATGATTATCAAATTACTGGTTTTTTTGCCTAAATTTTGCAATTTCTTTTTCAAATTAGCAAAAGAAGGGTTTTAACCAAGCACTCCCCCTTTTGGATGTGATGATGATGATAAATATTATTTGCCCAATTATCAAGAATAAACAAACTTATATTCTCAAATGATCCCCCTCCCTACCTATCATTTTTCTCCATATTCAAAACATAAGTTGTACCACTTTCAGAAAAAGCAAACTAACAGGAATTGACAAAAGTACAGAGAGTTTGTGAGATTTTGTGGAATCTGTGTTAAAATGAGTTATCTGTCAGAATAGTACAGCTCATCAGGTATAACTCAGGCAGAAAGATAAGGAAGATATCATTACTTTTTTGTCAGTAGATAATTGTAAGTGTGGCAAATAACTTTATCAATTTGTTTACAATCTTGTAGAGGATTAACAGATCTACATGGAAATATTCCACAGGGAACTATAGTTCTTTTATCTGAAAGCCCCACCCTGTCTTTTTTCAGTTTTCAGAACATTAGCTAGAAAATATAAAAAAAAAATCTCATTACCATCCTTTTTGCCTGGTGCTACTTTTCAACAGATGAAGCTAGCATTGGGTAGTAAAATATTCTGAAAATGTATTATTTTCACCAATTTCATTTTTGTCCCCAATCCTTTCTCAAAAAAGAAAAAACAAATGAAAACAATAATCCCCCACTTTCTAAAAAAGAAATGGTATTATTACATAAGAACAACATAACATAATTTTCTCCATGCTTAATATCAAAGACAGGTTGTCATTTAATTACAGGAAATGTGGCGTAAGAAATGATATTTATGTTCTTAATGGTACAAAACACCTCTCCCCCCTAATTAAATCATTTATCACAAATCTGTTATGTCATGTACCTTAGGCACCTGGCTGGTAAATAGTTACAGGTAAAAAATATAATTAACTAAACAGCCACAACAGGCGTTCCTGCTAATTAAATGCTGATGAAAATTCCAAATTTTCATTTAATGGTCAAATTATTCTTATATACTATAAATGTTTAGGCTCATCCAATTAGCTTACAAATGTCATGAGAAAACTGCCATAAATTACTATCTTTTTGCATCTCTAAACATTATTGAAACTTTTGCAAATCAAAGTTATATCTGAGAGCACTATTAATGTATTAGATATTTGAAAATGCAAGTAACATTACAAAACACTTTACTTAGAAACTTAGTATACTTGTTCCCACACTTTTTGAAATCACCCAAGATCATTCAAATATTAAATATGTAAAAGTATTATAACATTTTCCGCTGAAGTGATATGAATAACAGAATCTAAAACAATTTCTAAGACAATCTCTTCATTTAGAAGGAAAGGTTTATCAAACCACTCAGTCAAAACTTAAAAAAATCTTACCAAGAGTTATCTGAAGTATTCACTGTTCATTAAGACAAATTAAGTCCTCATATAAATTTTTGCCACATTTCCAACAAATTTTCTTATCATCAATGTCAGAGTTCAGAAAGATGAATGAAGCATCTGGGTGAATAAACATTCCTGAGATGCAGACAGATGTTTTACTCCTTTACACACAAGTTTGTTGTGATAAGTCTACACACCACTGTCATAAACATTCTTCTGATTCTGATAACAGATGGTTACAGAAGCAAGTTGCTTTTGATTGGCCATGACCTCATTACTGTCAAGAGGGATATGAAAAGCTTCCTGCTACCTCTTTAAGACTACCATTAATAATAAAGTGTCCCAATAATTAATCAAACTAGTTCTTTGTTTTATATAACTGGTTCAACAAGGACTTTTTTAACCAGAAAAATGCTATCAATTTTCTTACTATAAATTTCCGCAAATTAACAATATGTTTTAGGCTATCAAAAATTAGTTTATAATTTTTTTTCTATCATAATGTAAACTTTGAAGAAAATTACCAAATTCAACAAAAATATCTAACTCCATGCAAAATATTTTGTGGAGGTTGAAAATTGAGGCAGCCAGGGATGAGAATCTAGGTTTTTTTTTTTAATTAAACATGATTTCATAAAACAGAAATACTTTATAACTTTTTTACTATCAATTTCCTTACTAAAATTTATCAAAGTGGATATTTCACTTTACTTTTGTAAGGCAAAATCAATAGCTTTTTAATATGTTCAAATGACTGTTTTATAGTGTATACATCTAATTCTTCTATGCTATTGTTTTATCTGTGATATACTACAACCCAAAGGGATCATTTAAAATAAAGATTTCATTTTTTACATGGGTATACTTACCATCTGGAATTATAGTAAAGTTTAGCAGTCCGGGTAAGCAGTATTTCTCAACTTTACTATCACATCCTTTGTCATTTCTTGAAGACTGTACAAAGTAGTATTGTCATTAGTGTTTTTATACATATACATATGTGAGAAAGTTACATACCTGATTTTTGATTGTATACTAGGCCTTACTCTTTCTTTCTGAAAAAAAAAACATTCCAAATAAATATTGGTATTCAGGATTTTGAATAATAGTATTTCACCATCTTGTTAAAACATAGTTCATTATAAAAACATCTAGATTCTCATCATTTTATAAAAACTGAAAAAAACTAAAGACAGGTGGACAAATCTTATCTATTTCTTATTTTTTATCATAAATTTTGGAGAAAATGACCCAAATGAGCAAACACTATAAATAAACCTACTTCTGGGGTTGAAAAAAAAACAGGAAAATGGCCTTAATCTGTTTTAAATAAATATCACCAAGTTCTCCTGTACTCATTCAGAATTAAGCCAAATTTGATGCAAATATTTTCCTACCTTTGACTTAAAAAGAAAAACAAATCCCCATCATCTTCACACTGGATCATGCAGATTGAAATGATATATTAAGCTGTATCTATTGCTTACAGCTCTATAATACATTACAAAACAACAGGCATTTCAATCAGAGGCATTACTGGTGATTGATAGAACATAGGGCAGTCCTAAAACAAAACAGTTTTATCATGTTATATAGCTGCCTGTAATCCCGGTCTTTAGAAAATACAGTGAAACCTGTCTACACTGAACCAAGCCTTTTGTGAAGATCTTAGTATCAATTTCTATATATATTTCCAGTGGGGATCCAGACTTTCTGCTTACGGTGGCCTGATCCATAATATTATCATAAAAACAAGATGTGTTTGTGAAACACTATGCCCCCTGCAGCAACCATGTCTACCATACAAAATAACTACTAAAATTGCAATCACTAGAAATTAAGGTTAAGTAGACATTTATACTAAGCTCCATAAGATCTATTCACAAATAGAATATCAAGCCTCTTGCAACTGTAATTAACGAGCTAAAAGCAAAATCTAGATTTTGACCTTTTGCCCTCTGTGACCTTGACCTTTGACCTGACCTTAATGAAATTTGTATAATGGTGTTCAGCTTTATTAATTAATATACAATATATCAAGGTCCTATCACATCTGGTTTGAAGACTGGTTTGAAAAATATTGGCAATGTTAAAGTTTTCAAATTTTCACTCAGTGACCTTGACCTTTGACCTGACCCATTTTTTTGGTGGATTTGTATTGAACTTTCTTAGATCTATTCATATATAGAATATCAAATCTCTAGTAATTGTTATAAAGGAGCTATAGCAAAATCTATATTTTGACCTTTTGACCTCTGTTACCTTGACCTTTGACCTGACCTTAGTTTCATATGACCAATATACAGGCCAAATATGAAAGTCCTAGCACATCTGGTTGAAAAAATATAGGCAATGTTAAAGTTTTCAATTTTGCACTCTGTGACCTTGACCTTTGACCTGACCCAAATTTTTGGTGGATTTGTATTAAGCATTATTAGATCTATTCACATATAGAATATGAAGCCTCTAGCAATTGTAATAAAGGAGCTATAGCAAAATCTATATTTTGACCTTTTGACCTTTGACCTGACCTTAAATGAAATTTACATACTGCTGTTCAGTTCCATATCACCAATATAAAGGCCAAATATGAAGGTCCTATCACATCTGGTTGAAAAGATATAGGCAATGTTAAAGTTTTTGTTGAAGTTTTCAATTTTGCACTCGGTGACCTTAACTTTTGACCTGACCCAAATTTTTTGGTGGATTTGTATTAAGCATTATTAGACCTTTTCACATATAGAATATCAAGCCTCTAGCAATTTTAATTAATGAGCTATAGCAAAATCTAGATTTTGACCTTTTGACCTCTGTGACCTTGACCTTTGACCTGACCTTAGTGAAATTTGCATAACGGTGTTCAGCTTCACATGATCAATACACATGCCAAATATTAAGGTCCTATCACATCTCGTTTAAAAGTTATGAGCCAGGTTAAAGTTGTGGACAGACAGACATCATACAGACACACAGACAGACGGACGGACAGACAGACAGGACAAAAACAATATGCCCCCGATCTAAAGATCCGGGGGCATAAAAACATTTGGGAATTTTATAATTATTTTCAAAACTAGGGGGCAGGCCTCCCGAATCCACCACTGTTTTCAACCTGTGTAAATTGAACACCTTTCTAAGCCAAACAAAAGCTTTCAGCCAAAAGGTTATACTATTGCCTTGAATCAATTCTTTTAAGTTGTAGTTGGATACTGATAAAATTTGTGACACTCTGAACCATTCTCTCTACTTTTTTCAATAACCATAACATTGCTCTGTAAAATGGTTAAGGGATCAACAATTTGATTCCTATGGGCT
Organism: Modiolus philippinarum; assembly: GCA_002080025.1. Classification (NCBI taxonomy): domain Eukaryota; kingdom Metazoa; phylum Mollusca; class Bivalvia; order Mytilida; family Modiolidae; genus Modiolus; species Modiolus philippinarum. The sequence continues at coordinate 227,567 of MJUU01072691.1, forward strand.
ATGGTCAATTTTTTTATTCTGGATTTTTTTATATCTGCAACTTATGTCTTGGCTTTTTAGGCGCAGAAGAAATTCTGCGGCTTAAGCTGTCGCATAGGACGATGAGGGCCAGAAATCCACCAGGTTAAATAACACCCAATATATTTCATTCTTAGAATTCATGGATTCCTTGCATACACACTCTTGAATGCAAAAATAACAAATAAACAGATTATATTTTCCAAAACAGTATCAAAATTACCACAATTAAAATGTTGTATTATTGTATATTTCACTCCACCATTTGGGACTATATTGGTAGATAATGCTATGAAGCCGCGGAAGCATAATAATCAACGCGGATAAATAAAAAGATAGTTCTAATCATACCACGTGTATATATTATATAAATACTATGACTTCATCAGTTAATTGGTCGTGTGTAACAGATATTGCTGTACATTCATCAGTTAAACAGTTGTGTGTGACATCATCAACAATAAAATGATATACATGTTCATCTTACTCCAACATATGGGATAAGGCATTTCTACCGTGTGTCACTCAACTTTGAAGAGGGTGGTAAAGGGTTATTTTCGTGCAACGTTTTTAGCGTTTTATAAATTCGTGTTTTCGTGTTTTGTGTTTTTATTCCTCGTGTTTTCGTGTCGGCATAATTCCACGTGCCTCGTTTTTGTCCATATTTTGAGCTTGTGATTCGTTTTGGATATTTTATACTTCGTGCGTGTTTATTTTCCTGTAAAAAAAATAGGGACTTAAATTGTTACAATTAGGATTGTAACGGTACAAGAAGGTATTACAGATCAAAATTTCATAGATTTTCATTGATTTTAAGAGCTTTCAGGTAAAAAAACTTTAGATAGGATCAAGTTTTCGGCAAACTACGAGCATCAATTTTCCGTGTTTCGTGATTGGACATTTTTATCACTCGTGATTCGTTTTCAGTAATTTTTAAGCACGTTCTTTCGTGTTGAGGATCCCCCTTTACCACCCCGTTTGAATTTAATCGACGACTGAGAGTTTTGATTACACAAGTGCATTTTTTTCAGACTAATTGTAAACGGATAGCGTGTAATTCGTGTTTTTATTGACAAAAATTCAACTTGTTATTTACGACAATATTTCAACGTTTGTATGAAAATACAAATCGTGTATAAAATGATTTTTGGCTGATGTGTAAAGGCTTTATAGGGTCAATTGCCCAAATTAATCGCAATTTTTCTTTTAGAGTGCAATGAAAGATACAAAACAATATTTCGAGGTATGTTATTCACGGTGCACATATTGTCAAACTTGAAATACAATCCCAAATTTGCATGTAGCTTTAAGGTTTTTCATTGTCGGCATTCACATTTTTATTCAATCTTTTAAATAATCATTAACTCACCCTTTATTGTGAAATGAAATGTAACTATATTCAGCTCAATTGACTGCAGTCCTTGGTTCTTCACATTAAAAACTAGCTTCATTTTAAAATTAAAATCAAATGATAATTGTTTTGATTATTTCTTAAAGTGTCATTTTCCGTGTTTGTGTTGTGCACCTTGAACATGATCATACTTAAAGTTAGTTGCAGACCCCCTCCCCCAATATGTCACAAATCATGCATTTTGAAAATTGAGACAGCTAGTAGTTAATTCAGTATTCATGGATATTGATGAATTAATTGACCTTAAAATGTGTAAGGCATTTGGGTTCATTGAAATTTAGCATGCATCATTAGAAATAGACATCATGCCGAAACGAGTGATTTCAAATTCCTCCGGAACATATTATCAATATACTTTCTTGCATGATTAGATCAGCTGGGGATTCGGACAGTCAATTGAATTAGCTGCATGGGCTAGCAGTACACGGGGCAGTACATAAAAATTGTATTGCCTAAAACAGTGAATATTAAGGATCCATGTTACTCTAAAAAGTTGAAATGATTAGATTTTAATTTCTTGGTATTTTTCTGTGAAAATGGTTAAACGTCTTTCTTTATTTTGGTCTTATATCAAAGAAAATTCAACAGTTACGTAAAATACCTAATTGGCGTAAAGTAAAATGCCATAATTGGCGTAAAGTAAAATGCCATAAGAACAGTATTACGTTGATTTTACTACAATTGAACCTAACTAAATTAACAGTTGGAAGGAAAAGTAATCTTAACCTATAAATGATATTATGAAATGTAAGTCAACCATTTGCATGTGAATGCGCGTCTCGACATGATATATGTGTACATGAAATAAATTATGCAAAGATGGCTTTGCAGCACAATAAACATATATACATGTATAAATCCAAACGATATAATGATCACTCTCCTCAGTGCTAGTGACTTTAAAATGGACAGCAAAGCGCTTAAAACATAAAGCATAAAAAAAATTTTGATTGAAAAAGTGAATTTCAACGACGAGCAATATGCATTTACACATAAATTATCTTTGGTCACAGTGAGTGTCTTCGATACTAAAACATCCACAGCTGAGAATTTTGTCAGTTTGACTTGCATTTTCCAGATACTAGATAATTTGTCAGTTTGGCTTGCATTTTCCAGATACTAGATAAGTAGACCCGATCTTGGATTACCGATATATTTAAGCTGATTAATACAGCTTCAGCTGAAGAGTATACAGAGCGAAAACTTACACATCAAGCTGTTGCAATTGTCTCTACAGAAGCTTTACGGTCGTTACCATGATTTGACAGACCGTTACAATGTTTCTATTTCACATATGAGAATAGATATCTTGGGTAGATCCAGAGTTGATTACTGGACTGATAAACACCGACTGTGACAATACCGGACTTTTCACATTTGCAATGTGACGGGTGCCACGCGTGGAGCAGATCATACTTACCATTCCGGAACACCTTATGATACCTCAGTTTTTGTAGGGGTTCACACTGTAAGTGCCTTAGTTTCGTGTCGTTTTTGTTTTCTTTTTAGATTATTTGTTCTGTCTTTGTCATGCTGTCTGAATTCGTGTTTGATATGATGTGCCTAGATTTTTTATTTTTGATTTTCGAATTCCCCCTTTAATCAGTCTTGCTTCGGTATTCGTTTGCAGTGCTAACTTGGGGTAAGAGACTGGTTTGTGTAAAGATCTGATATAAGATGTGTTAGTTCGTCTACAAAAGTTAGAACCCCGGTACAGAGTTTTCCATAGATATCTGGAATGTATGATGCATTAAAATATTAGTGATAAGGACAGACACAAATACATTGTTTGTACCTATGTCTATAAAACTAAGTTGCTGTGTTTAAAGCTAGCAACTGTCCATTATAATATCCATATATGTAGAAAATGAACACACCAAAAGTCATTAGAGGAAGCTTCAACTAAATAAAATAAAATCGCTTCAAAATTTTTCTGACAATAAAAGACTTCCTTGAATTCAAACGGCTATCTAATCAAATCTCCAAAATAGGTCTGATCAAAGCTGTATATATATATGTTTAGTCAAAAACAATATTTTTATCTATCATATTCTTTCAAAGTCACCAAAAATACAAAAAACATTATATATTTCGAAGATATGCTAATTGACCTATGATAACTGCTTCTGCGACTAAACAGTACTTCAGTACTTTGATTATTTTTGTTCCAAGTCTGTCCTGGATTTCGTTTTTTAATTACCAATCGTGATTTTTTTCAATCTGTAGCATATCTTGCAATTTTTTCAAAATGTGGTCAACCCTGGTTTGGAATTGAATATATAATTTTAAAAAAATGAAAATTTCAAAATTTCACCCCTTTTCATCCTAAAATTTTCTTGCACATGAACACTGTATGGGAACGACAACGGACACTGGTACTACCGAAGCTGATGATTGGTATTACTTTAGCATGAGGGAATGTGAAAAAAAATGGGTCAAAGACTCAAATGGCCGGGGTGCGTTTGGTAGCTTCTAGCTATCAAGTGTTGTTTTATAGGTTCCCTAATGGGTACCCTCTGTTGAAAAAGTCGATAAAAAATGACTAAGTTTTCCAAAGCCCGTAAAAATAGGAAAATATTTTTAAAATGATTCCAAAAAGGGAGGTGCACATCTACAATATATATAGAAACATTTTGTGAAGTTTCAGAAATGTATGTTGAAAACTGTAGGAGGAGTTGATTTCACAAAATTAGTGTCTCATTTTCCCCGCCCGCCGCCATTGTTGATAAAAATGACTAAGTTCCAAAGTCTGTAAAAATAGGAAAAATTTTCAAAATAATTCCAAAAAGGGAGGTGCACATCTATAAAATATATAGACACATTTTGTGAAGTTTCAAAAATGAAGGTTGTAAACTGTTGGAGGAGTTGATTTCACAAAATAGGTACCCTCTGTTGAAAAAGTCGATAAAAAATTACTAAGTTCCAAAGTCCGTAAAATAGGGAAAAAAATTCAAAATGATTCCAAAAAGGGAGGTGCACATCTACAATATATATAAAAACATTTTGTAAAGTTTCAGAAATGTAGGTTGAAAACTGTAGGAGGAGTTGATTTCACGAAATAGGTACCCTCTGATGAAAAGGTCTATAAAAAATGACTAAGTTCCAAAGTCTGTAAAAATAGGAAAAAATTATGAAAACAATTTATCATGGTACTTCATTACTTTTACAATATCATCATACTGTTTGAACAACATTTCCATTTTATCCCTTTACAAAGCCATCCAATAATTAGAAATGACAAGCCAATCAGAACAAATTTATGACTCAATTGATCCATTCCCCAGACCCAATCAATAAATCCCTAAACAATATCACTAAATACCAACAAACACTGATAAAAGAGCACAGCCACTTCACAGCTAGGAAATGACAACATAAACCAATAAAACTGACAACATCTAATTAATTTCTGGGACGATCATGTGACACTTCCCATTATGAGTGACATGAAATATACATTTCTATAATTAATTAAAGCTATAGAGTGACAAATGTGTAAATATAACAGGTTTTATAATATGTGACATTCTAATTTACACTATAAGGCCACGACACTGCTTGTTGTGTTGCCTGGGTTGTATATGCTTTAATCATGATAATATCCTTTTGTACATTTTTCCAATTCAGTCCCAACTTTTCTACACTCTCCCCTTTGCCTGGCTGCAAAATATTTTACAAAGACCCTTAAACAGACCGCCTTTTTAGCTTCATGGACTAAATTGAAAGTGGTTCCTGCTTTATGCTTGACAATTCCCCTTTTCACATCCAATTTTTTTCCACAATCTTGTTTCCCGTTTAATAAAAAAGGCCAATCCCGATTCCTGCTTATACCCCATTGAGACCCAATACTAAAATTGCTAAATAATAATAATAATAAATATGTTTATTCCAATCAAGGGCCCATG